>JAJMDJ010000266.1:0-36731 GCA_030573495.1 Hanseniaspora nectarophila
TGAAATTCGACAGTAGCTATTTGAAATTGTTGAATCAAAAGGCTCCATATCTTTACTCAGAAAAAGACTTTCCTTTGATGGAGTACCTAAGCTTTTTTTTGGATGGGAATGTCAGTAACAAAAACTGGAGACAGCAGTGTAATGTATGTTTCAAGTGGTGTAACTATAAACAAAATTTGGTCAAATGTGACCAATGCAAAGAAAGTTATCATATCTATTGTGTATCTGATACCCATATTGATAAATTTGATTTTGATCATAAAAATTGGTTCTGTAGTAGATGCACAAAGAGCTCTTCAGAACCATCTTCTTTTGAACAAAAGTATAATCTGGATATCAATCTAAAAGAGATCTATGCTGAAAAACTCTTGTCCACTGTAGAAAAGAATGTTGTTAATTCTGAAAACTACATGTATCAATATATTGGCTTTACAAATGCAGAAGGCTTTGCAAATGATTACAGTAACTACTTTATAGCTAATTACTGGCATCCTTTGAAAGAAATTGAAGTCAACCAAAGAAAATGTCAATATCTAGCAAAAGAAGAGACTGGTGATTTTGAAAGAGGTACTGATGATACAATCACCACTATATGGAAATCCAACGATATAGATGAGCAAAGTTTGCATAGTTTTGTTGACAAATGTATCAACACAATTCCGAAGAATAACAAATTTTCATCAGCTGATGCCAATTTCATAGATCATATTCTCACCACATTATTTAATAACAACAATGATTTTGAAAAGACTTATAACATATTAAAATCAGCCAATGCAAAGGAACTAAAAATTCCGCAATTCAACAAACAAGAACTATTGCTATTTGAAAACGGAATCAAAAAGTTTGGAGGAGATCCATACAAAATCCACAAAAACTACTTGAAAGACTACCAATCTTTGAACAATGTTGTGAGATTTTTCTATGTTTGGAAAAAGTCTAAAAACGGTTTGATAACAAGAGGCAAATATACTAAAAAACAGAATAAAACAAATGAAGTTGTTAGTGATGTAAAATTCAAAAATGAATTGATTTGTTATGATTTAATTAAGTTTAAAGAGCATTCTTTTGCTTGTGATTTCTGTAATACTTCAATATCTCCTATGTGGTATAAAAACGGTGGTATTATTTCCAAATCAGCAATAAACAAAGCATTGTGTGTGAACTGTGGTTTATTGTGGAAAAAATATGCATGTATATGGAAACCTTTGGATGTTGTTTTGAAGCAGTTCTTTGGTAGAACAAATTTCAAGAGGTTTTTGGAATTAATATTGTTGAACGATAACTATGATGCTTTTAAAAAAGATATCAACGTCAATTATGAATATGAATATGAACTGCTAGTGATGGCTATTAAGCATCTCAAATACTGGAATAAGCTATTCAAGAATATAGATATACCAAAGCTAAAAAGAGACAACCAAAATATTAGCTATCATTTGACAAAGCTATTGTATAGCAACTTTGATACTAGATACAACAAAAATGTAATTCCATATCAACTAGATGATACTTCTTTGGCTTATTCCATAAAACTGCGTTATAGCATTGACAACATGGATTGTTCTATCTTTATTGATAACAATTACGATTCTATTTTCTTGACTGATAGCAATCAACTGCTGATCAAAAACAATATTAATAACAAACTGATTACTACTAGATTGTCAACATCAACAAAGACGATTTTGAAAAGTTATAAAAAACTAAATCAAAAGTTTGCTTTCTCAATGTTGGATATCGATATCAATGAATTAAATGCTCTAAATCCTGTTGAGTCACAGATTTTGATAATTTTTAAGAGTTTGATGACACAATTGTTGAATAAATTACAACAAACTATTCATTCTGTTGTGAATATCAATCCAATTAGAGAGTACTTAACAGCCATCAGTCCTGATCTAAGAACAAAATGCTCAATATGTCTGATGAATTTTGAAGATTTCTCTGAGGAAATTATATGTAACAGTTGCGGAATGAACTGTCACTATTACTGCTATGGAGAATCTAAAGAACATACAACAAATGGAAATTGGCAATGTGAATTGTGTTCTAACAACCAAGAAGACAAGAGTTGTGAGTTATGTGTCATCAATGAAGTTGATACTTTTAAATCAAAACAACTGGATGAAAACTGTATACCAGATGCATTGAAGCTGACTAATAATAACGACTATGTTCATGTTATTTGTTCATTGTTTAATAACATTTTGTATGGCTCGAATAAAATGTCTCCTTTCATTATGATCAACAATGTCAACAACTACAAGTGTAACATATGTTCATCTAAAAAAGGTAGTTTGATCAAGTGTAAGTTGTGCAATATCAAAGTCCATATAACATGCTGTCAAGATGAAGATGATTACAAAATTGGATTCTTGAACGAAAGTGATATGACACCAATAATACTGTGTAACAGTCACATCGCCTTTAACTTATTCCCATTGGATCATAAATATATGGGTATCTCATTGTGGAAAAGATTTTTGAATTATAAACTTGAATGCTTTAATGGATCTAGTGACATGAAATATTGCCATCGTTGTAACAACAACAGCTCACTTTACTGGTATGAGGAAGATGATCATTCCATCTGTAAAAATTGCCATTTAAATGACCTGTTCAAATATCATAAAAATATACAAGGGTTAGATGCTGATGATTCTGATATAACTTTTTGGGAAGAGTACCCTATAGATAAGTATTACATTGAGTAGATATATATTATTATTTCTTTTTATTAAAGCGTCTTTCTTCCTTGGTGACTTTCATTCCGTTAATTAATCTCAAGGATGGCATTTTATTGAGCAGCTGGATTCTATAATCTTTTATATTGCCTATGGAATTATTTGATAAATCTATGTCTTGTATTGTTTTGATCTTACCATTTAAGACTAAGCTGTCAAAATCTTTTATGTTATTAGATCTACAGGAGATTTTCTTTATGTTTCTGGGTAAATTCTTTAATATCAAGTTATCCAAGTCATTTTGATCTAAAATCAGATTTGTGCAGTATTTTATATTAATTATTCTGTTAATGTGAAAATCAGAATTGCTTATGAGATTATTGCTTAAGTTCAAAGTGCTGTATATCAAGTTATTCAAATTGTTTATATGACCATTAATTTCAGAAGTTGTGCTGATATCCTTATTGCTTAAATCTAATACGATTTTGTTGCTAGTTTCTTCATCATCGTAGTAGACAAATGAAGTTTTGTTCATAATAGGGGGTTCCAGTGTTTTATTTTATTAAAGAAGGTGTATCGGTGTTTGCTGTTCAATCTATGCATTTTAACCATATGAATATGAAGAAATTTATGACTTTCTTTTTTTTCTTTTTTTTTTTGTTATTGAGAAATTATGTGAAAATGTTCATCCCAGCCAAATAAACACGTGATCTTTCACAAATTTATACTTATAATTCAAACCGAACAATCATGTCAACAAGTAACATTGACAAATGGATAACAAAGCCTTGTAAACAAACTAAACACGTTATTAAATATCTCAATATATATTAACCGCATCATTTATTGGTTTTGCATGTACATGGCACCTAAAACAACCCAATATATACCGAATCTGTATGATTTCAAAAGTATCATGTTAAAAGCAACCATAGCACCATATAAGTAAATCTTTTCTAAACCACCAACAGTAATGAACAAAAATTGAGTAATGGCAAAGAATAATAAGTTCAATGCACTGTTAATAAACATCTCAAAGATACCGGATGCAGCTTTTGGTTGTTTGTACAACTTCTTCAATATCCTCTCATGTAAATTTGTGTTGACAATTTTCTTTCTAGAAAAGTTTTCGGCAGCATATGTTTTACATTTAGGACCAATTTGTTTCTGATCAACAGTCAATAAGCAATTTAATATGGATCTAGACCATTCAGTATACTTAGGTTCAATCAACCACCCAGTTTCATTTTGACTTATAGTTTCCAATGGACCACCGTTATTTGGTGCCAAAACTGGAGTTCCTAATACCATACTTTCCAAAGGAACAATACCAAAATGTTCGTTTGAAGGGGTATACAATAGCAAAGAGGACTTTGAGATTAGCAAGTTTTTCAATGGAGTTGGAATAGATTTGATGAAAATGACATGTAATTTTTCCTTAACAACCTTAGGGGTTATGTTGTCCACTTCCATGTTCTTACCATCAACAACAGTATAATTTAAATTTAAGTCATCACATAATTTCTTCAATTCATTTAAGTATTCTTTGTTTTCAACAACACGTTCATCATAACCACCACAAACATATAACTTCAATTTGTCCTTTCTGGCTTTAGACATATAATCCAAGGTTAAATGGTAAGACTTGATGGCTAATTCAAGATTTTTCTTCTTTTCAAATCTGTTGACACTGATCAAGTATTCACAATCTGGGTCTGCTGAAGCCAAATGATTATTGAAAAGGTCTTTTGTTTTAGAATCAATTTCTGGAAGCTCTGTATCAATACATGGATAACTTACTTCAACATCATTTCTGTCTCTAAGCATGCTAAAAGTCTTGTAAAAAATGTCCTTGGTGAAATGGGAATTAACCAAAAGTTTATCGCTTGATCCTGTAGTTACTTGTTCCAATAAATCCAAAGGCATTCTGTACATTTGTTTGATAATGCTGCCCTTCTTGTTAGATAGTAATAAGTCTGGGAAATGACAGTAAAAGACAATCTTGGCACGGGAAAAGTATTGTAAAAATGGCAACCCTATAGATAATTGGTCAACAAAGATGAAGTCATAGTTATTCAAATCATTCTTGAAAAATAAGAACAAAACTAACCATAATTGTCTCAAGATACTAAAGACTATCATGAACTTGTTTTTAAAAGATCTTGGGAGAAAATCACCATAAACTTCAATGTCCAAGTTTTTGGTTTCTTCAAAGCAATGGTCTTTGCTATAATGAGATGTAGCTATTTTAATATCATTGCCACATTCTTTTAAACCCAAAGCGTAGTCAACAACTAATCTTTCAGCACCACCTATACCTAAATCTGGGTGAATAAATAATATTTTGTACTTATCTTCAGACATTTTTTTTTGTTTTTGTTTTTTGGTTGTATGTTTAAAATATAGGATTATAGTAAATGGTTCAATAATCACAGAATAATAATAAAGTTGCACAGATTAGATAAAAATAGGTGTTTTTTTTTTTTTTTTTGTAATACACGAAAAAGTAGAGAAAAAAAAATATTATCAGTAAACTATCTTCGTCTTTGTTGGGGCAACTAAAAACTCGGAACATGTTATATCCAGATATATTATATAAAATAAATATAATCACCTTTTAACTCTCTTTGGGGGATTTCCGTCTTCATCAGCATTTTCCAATTCTCTCTTATTGAAAGCATCATTCATATCTTCTAATAGATGCTTATTCAAAGTTGCTGAGTTAGGCTTTGGAGTAAAAGAGCCTGGTGTATTCGGAACAGTATTTGTTTTCAAGTAATCATTCAAATCAAATGGATTAATCATAGGAGATTCATTTGGCTTTTGGAATCTTGATAGAATATGTGAAAACCCATTCAAATGATCTTCTTGTTTTTTGATATTGTTTTGCAGATTATTCAATAACTCATTATAATTGTTATTATCATCATCAAGAATTGCATTGTAGTTTTCTAGGTCAGGCATGACTCCAACATTGTTCTTCATATCAAATACATTGCTTTCACTCAAAGGTCCATCATCTTCATTTAACAAAAATGATGGTGTTTCAGTGAACTTATTATGTGAATTGGTGCTTCCAACAGACTGGATAATGGGACTGCCATTGACTTTTTTGTTTGATGGAATTGATTGTATTGGAGATATCTCATCTATAATAGGAGCGTTCAAATCGGTATTGTCTTCATCATCTAATAAAGCATCATCAATGATTTCTTGAATTTGGGCTGTTGAACCCTTTCCTAAGTTGATTTTTTCAGATGTTGAATCTTTTCTGAAATTGTTTCGATTAACCTTGTTGTCTTTTTTGGTGTTCAGTTTATCACTATTTAATATGTCATCTACATTTCCACTAATGCTATCATCTTGGGATTGTATCATTCTATGAACATTTGGTCCGAAATAATTAGACATGAAAGTCAAAATCTGCTGCAAGGCATTCTCTTGTTTTTGCAATCTCTTTCTTGCATCAATGTTTTGTTTCCATAAAACATCATTTTGATTCGCTAGTCTCTTCAAGTCCTCGGCCATTGTAAGTTGATTATATTTCAAAGTTTCAAATTCTTGAAGTAGCACAGCTGTATCCAAATTCTGTAGGTGCGCAGGGTTTTGGTTTTGATTTATTAGCGTTATTGATTTGTTTTTTGGGTTAGCAGAATGGGTTTGTTCTTTGCTTGCTGGTGGCCCTTCAATAAGATTCATATGGTTTGTTGGCATATTTGTGCTTATTGGCATGTACTGAGGCATCTTCCATGCAAGTTGGCTCACTTGGTTATTTGAATCATTAGAGGTAAAGTTTTGTTGTTCTGTATTTTTATTGGCTTGTTGTGGTTTGTGTCTTGTAATATTATCCAATAATTCCGGCTTACCTCTAATGAAATTTGGATTATAAAATTGTAATAATTCCAAGTTAGGATCTGTTTGTGTTGGTGCACGAGCATCTTGAATTTTCTTCCAACCATACATATTTAGTTGTCTGATAAAACTAGCTATTTTGCAATGTTTGAAATGTTTTGGCAGTACCTTTGTAACAAAATCTATTTGATGGCTGATTATAAAAGAATATCCATCTTCCGCCCAATAAATACAATCATTGGTATCTTCATCATTAACCATAATCCACACTTTATTGATAAATGCTGGTCTTTGTTTTTTCATCATGTTTTCTTTGGTTTCATTAGATGGTACATTATGTGACATTTCATTTTTATTCAATTTTTTTCCTCTTTTTAAGACTGAAGTTCTCAAGTCTGTGTTATTACTACGTACTAGTTCATTGCTTGTAGGTGTACTTTTCTGTTCAAGCATATCAGGTGATGGTTCTTCAACTATCATGTTCTTATCTGAAACTGGTTCATTTATATCATTGTTATTAGCAAATATATCTTCGTTAACATCATTCATAAATGGTGAAAAACTAATTTCTGATGGTTGTCCATTTTGTGAATGTTCTTGGCTATTTGAAAGATTCATTTTGAAGGTTCAGTTAATAACAATTTTGTGTTTTTGAATATATAGAAGACTATGTGTTTGATCCTCCTTTGGTCTTCTGTAGCTGTTTCTTTTTCTTTTGTTTCAAAAAAGAAATAACAAAAATAATAACTATAAAACAATAAATATGAGATGATATTATGTTTGGTTTTTAATTAGCTAATACCTAGTGACTAGTTTAAGACGTATTTCATGAAGAAAGAGAAGAAGGGAAAAAAAAAAAAAAAAAAAAAAAAAACAGTAGTTTGTAAAGGAAATGTTGATAATTTCAACTTCCCAAAAAAGAAAATGAAAAAAAAAAAAAAAAAATTAAATAAAACATCATAATTAGTCGCTACCACGTTATGCAAAACAAGTTTTAAAATTTTAAACATTTTTTAAAAAGACCTTTAACAAAAAATAATAGTTTTGATATCCTAATGCAAAAAGCGAGTGTTTGGTTATTACCACAAAGGTTATTTCGAATAACCCTTTAATTATATATACATTCATAAGAAAAAAAACAATCATATCATTTCTATAATTGGTATTGGTTTATAATTATTCATATATACAATTGAAATGCTTCTAAATTTTTTACTTTTGGGAACATTATTGAATATACTATAATTATGTTTTATTATCATTTAAAGTAAAATAATAATGTAACCAAAACAACAACAAAAAAGAAAAGTTTTTGTTTAATTCCTTTGAAGAAATCGTTAGTTATGATTATTTTATAAAAAGATTAAGTATTTAATTGTTTGAAAACAAAAAAAACCTTAAACTTAGTTCATAGCCTTAACTAATTGGTTGATGAATTCTTCTCTGTTACCGAAAGAACCACCTTGGATGAAGTGCTTGAACTTTCTGGTAACACCCCAACCACCGTTAG
The DNA here is from genome assembly GCA_030573495.1 of Hanseniaspora nectarophila. NCBI lineage: Eukaryota > Fungi > Ascomycota > Saccharomycetes > Saccharomycodales > Saccharomycodaceae > Hanseniaspora > Hanseniaspora nectarophila. The sequence goes on from JAJMDJ010000266.1 coordinate 8,050, forward strand.
GGTTAGATAACTTGAATGGCCAGACGAAGTTGTTGGCTTGCTTGAAGTTTGGACCAACGGTAACGATTTCGTGGATTAAGTCATCGATGGATAAGATACCGTATTGACCTAAAGAAGCTTCAATGATAGCGTTTTCAGATAAAGCGATTCTTTGCTTGTTGATCTTACCGAAACCTCTCTTGTAGACTAAGTTTCTGACAGTGTGGTAAGATGGGTAACCGTAAGCAACGTATGGTTCGACTAACTTCAATAATTCAGTAGTAGCCTTGGTGACCTTGACGAAAACACCGGTGTTGATTTGGTTCAATCTTAACAATTGTAAAACCTTTCTTGGCTTTGGAGCGATCTTGTTAATACCCTTGATTCTGACAACAAAGACTAACTTTGGTTGAGCATCAACGTAGTAAGAACCTTCCTTCTTGGCAGTTCTCTTAGCATCAATGATGGCTCTTTCAGCGGCTTCGTATTCAGCTTGGTACTTTTGGTTTCTAGCTAAGATAGTAGCTCTCTTTTCCTTGTTACCCTATTTTGAAATGTAATTTTTTGTAGATGAATAAATGCGATAATTTGTTAGTAAGTTTTGATTTCTTAAAAGATTATTAAGTGTTATCTAATATTTTCATAAACATTAATAATATAATTAAACCATCCAGCAGATAGCAATGTGATTTCATAAATGTTATTCTATTTCATTTTTTTAAAGAAGTTGTAAATTTTTCTATTAATATTTTTTTCAGTCGAAAGATGGTGTGTTGTTAAAGACAGCATTGTCACAAAGGACTAGTCGTAACAAAAAGGACAAGTTTTCATCATGTAAATACTATTATACTTTTAACTCCTTGAAATGAATGAGAAAAACAACAAACTGTTGTTTTAATATGAAACCACTTACTATATTCCTGATGCTAATATTATATTAAAAATATTAATATGATAACATTAGAGTAAATGAGACTTTTCTAAAGTTTTGGGGGTTTTACATACAGCTTGTCTGGCAACCTTGTCAGCAGCTCTTTGTTCAGCGGACTTTTGTTGAGCCTTGGACTTCTTTTGTTGAGTTTCTGGTTTGATAACTTGACTATTTAAGAAGAGTATGAATGTTTTGAAATAATAATTGTATATTTGTTAGTAAAGGCAAAAAAAAATAAAGTTCATATTAAATTTAATGCACCTGCATTAAGATGTAGCGTAATTTGAACATTAGATACAAAAAATAACAATTGCAGCAATGTCAATTAAACTCTTTTTCATAAAGAAAAAAATTACTATGATTTATTTTTTTGCTTTTACTTATAAACAAACAACAGAAAGACAGTTGAAAAGGTTCCACATAGACTTCATTAAATGAAGTCCAAAACTTTAAAAAAGAATACATCACTAAATAAATCTTTTTATTTAAAAAAAAACTTAAAAACATGAAATATAATTTTCAACACACCAGGAATTGGTTACCAACCATTCCAAGTTAGAGGAACTGCAGAAATAGAAAGATTAAATTTATAAAGCAAAATTTGGTAAGAAACTTTAAAAACTCTTAACTATTTTTGTCCAAATACAAAGTATATGAATGTCCCCAGAGTGTATTGAGATAGTCTTTGAAACTTTTCTCATCTCTTGTTGAATGTTAAACTAAAAGAAAAAATAATAATTCTTTGAGATTTAATTTAACAATGGATTGATATCTGTAAATAATGGAACAAATAACTGCTATTTCTAATGATGCATGACGATATATTCATAATTAAATGTTTACATACGCAACGGCCATTGTAATAACTATTATTGATCTATTAGTGGTTTTTATTAAAGCTTTTTATGTTGTAATTGAAATAAAAGAAAAACTAATAACTATTCAAGTTGAAAAAGTTTTCAGTCCGATGATATATATATGGCTAGGAAAGAAAGTAACAGTAAAAAAAAAATTATGGATGATCAAAAAAAGAAATTCATATAAAATAAAATATGTCTTTGAAAAAAAAAAAAAAGCAATTTTTACCTAAAACGGAATTTTATTAACACAAATAGGGATAAATAATCTTTCGAAACAAGGAAAAAATATATATTTTCCTAAACGGGTAAATAGAATAGAAAAAATTGTAACAAAATATATATACTGGGTTTTTATGAATTCGGAGATACCTTGGAACTTCAATAGAAGTCACGTGTTTATACACCTATGAAGTAACAACTCCTCTAAAGAGTATCAAATGGTGCAATCAATAGAAACAAATAAATAACAATATACATATTAATTAAGATTCATTCAATAATTAATTTTTTCTAGTACTCAAAGCACAATCATAAACAAAATAACAAAAAAAAAGAAAAATGTTAATACTTGAAATTAAAATATCAGCCCCGAAAGATGGTTAAAAAATTACGACAGCATCGTCATTTGACTAGTCGAAGTTCGTATGAACTGTAGTTATCATCACCTTTAATTCCAAGTATTTGCACTAATTATATTTTTTTTTGTTATGAATTTATCACAGCATGAGTTAATTAATAAATTGAAATAAATTTTTAATATAGAATATTGTTTAATAATCGTTTTATTGTCTTAACAAATTCTTCAATGGAAGAAGTTAAACTTGGTTTATAACATTTATTTTTAGTTTATAAATTTTGAAATAAAGAATTTTGGTTAATACAGTCTCATCATTCAGCTTTTATAGTCCGCACATTTTTCTTAAAAATTTTCTTCATTTTTTTTTTGTCTTTGGGTTCTTCCATTTCAAGAAGAAAATACAGTCATTCTAATTTATTAAAATATTTCCTTTTTAGGAAATTTTGCAACAACAAATTCCATAACTAAATAATGACGAACAACCTTTTAAACGAGATTGATAATATCCTTTAGAAATAACGAATTAAGTTGTATCATTATAGTATTAATGTATGTTTTAAACTATAATAACTTTGATGAACTAAATACCTTAATATCAGTTTATGCACATGCTTTCTCATTATAGATAGTTGAACACTGGTCTTGATTGATATAGACAACTAAATTTTCATTTATGTTCTTCATCTCCATCAAGTTAGTCCAAAAAATGTAGATATACAATTCTTAATATAACGGGATTATCAAAGCTATGTGTATATCGGATATAATTGAACAGATAATATTCATATCTGTATTTTTGACTATCACCATAGTATCAGTTAATAATACTCTACAGTTTTTGTATAATCACATAACTTATTATTTTCTCAATAATATGCAAGTTACATCGTATTTAGCTGTTCCCAATTTAATATATATTCTGTTTAGCTTAGAAAATTTAAAAAAAAAAAAATGAATTCAGCAGTAATCCCTCCCTTTGTTTTTACAACTTTAAATTTGCAAAAAAAAATTTTAATGTTTTGCTGGTTTTATATTTCCTTCTTTTTTAAAAAAAAAAAATGTTTATGGGATAAACAAATTAATTAAAATTGAATATAATTCACAACAACACCCAAGAAACAAACCAGTTAATACAATGGCCCAACAAAGAGACTACAACCACGCAACCGATGAAACTTATCTTGAATTAAGAGACCAAGCTCAAAAGGCTATGGAAAAATACAACAGTCTTTCTCAAAAATCCCAAAGTGCTTATAAGGAAGGTGACAAAGTTGAAGCCAAGGAGTACAGTAATCAATCCAAAAGCTATCTTGATGAAGCCCGTAAATACAATGGTCAAGCTGCAGACTACGTATTCAAGCAAAACAACCTTGATTCTGACCAAGATGAGTTAGATTTGCATGGTCTATTTGTCAATGAATCCGAATGGATCGTTTGTAAGACTGTTTATAGTTTTGTTAGCCAAGGAAAGCCTATTATTAAGATCATCGTTGGTAAAGGTCTTCACTCTCAAAATGGTGTTGCCAAATTAAAACCAGCAATTGAAAAGATTTGTAATGAATACAATCTACCAGACTACATTGACCCAAAAAACAGTGGTGTTTTGTGTATTGATTTAAAAAATGTTCAGTTGCAAAACTTGCCTCAAGAATGGAGCAACATGAGCTTCTCTGATTACGTCGACCACAAGCCAGTATCTAAGCCAAACCAAAACAACTACAACCAACAAAATCAACCACAATATAACAATAACCATCAAAACAACTACAACCAACAACAAAACAACTACAATCAACAACAAAACAACAACAACCACCAACAAAACAACAACAATTCAAATGGTGGAGATATTTTGTTACAAATTGTTAAGGCTTTGATAAAATGTTTCAAGTAATCATACAGGATATATACTGTCTTTTTAATTTAATCAAATAATTCTAATAATATTTTACAATTTTATTTTTGTTTAATCAATGAAGCCCTACATGTGGCTTTTTTTTTTACATTAACAAACAAAAAAAAAAAAAGTTACTAGGTTTAAGATAAAGGATAGTCCGGATGAAAAGACTTTACATTAAATAAGTTAATATGAATAACTTTTTTTTAAAAAATGATATTGATATGTAGGAACTACCCTTTAGTCATATGACAGCTGTTGTAAAGTTTTCCGGGAGTCGGTGATTGTTAGTAATATGAACACTGTTTCAAGGGGATGCAGTTGAAATCTGTTGGTTTTAATGCTGACTTCAATATTTTTCCTGTTGAATTTTTTTTTTTTTTTTTTTTTTTTTTACTAAGAAAAAACAAAAATGGGGGTGTAAATCTTCGTCTACAGCTCCACACATATCGAATTTTCTGCTATCTCGAAATTTGTACTCATTGGAATTAAACTTCAATATGAAAATTGATTACCCAGAAACAAGATATTCATAGTCCAGAATCATCACAAGTTTATCAAAACTTTGGGTAAAACTGTATTGTAAGAATTCAAGCACATATTCAATAATAAATTTAGTGAACATTTTCTGGCTATAACCAGGTACATCTCATCTAGACACAATTTTTTTTGGTTTAAAAAAATTTGAAAAATAAAAAAATTAACAGTGATCAATTGAACAATACCAATTTCCATAAGCATTGTGGCTCCTTTTATATGATTCCAAGCTTCTAAAAGAAAATACATCAGCTCTCTAGTCTTCAATAATAATAAAATTTCAGAAACAACTATGGAGAAAAACGATCGTCTTGATGATATTTTTTCTTATATCTTAAACGGTACAAATATAGAAAATGAAATAAACAACTTTCATAATACACAACAGTTTGATCAAACACGAAATACAAATAGAGAACAATCAAAATCGCAGTTTGATGATCAAAAATCGTCCACATATCAAAGCGATGATACATATAGAAAACGAACAAGCAATGGAGACAATTCAATTGAATCCCCAGCAACCAAATATTCACATAATTCCAATGGCATGGAGATGAGCAAGGATAGGTATAAACTAACTAACATAATGGAAGGTCAGCCTACGGATGATATTAATGATTTTTACCAGCAGATTTCCAATAATCCAGATAATTACCACATGCAGCAACTCAATAATTACAGCACAGTAAACATAAACTCCCAACTTAATGACATGAATCAATTGTCTCAGATCCCAATGCATAATAACATTTCAGTACCTGCTGAACCTTTGTGTAACATGGGGAGCAGTATGCCTGCTGTAGAAAAAGTAAATTCCAGTGCTGATCCAAGTCCTAACCATCACAACCATTTGACTGAGATGGCAATAGAGTCTTTGAAAAGACAAAGAAACCAAAGTAAATTGATCCATTTAGATTCTGTACCGGATTTTCAAGAATCTAAAGATGTCAAGATATGGCTGCAAAAGATCTTTTATCCATTGGGGATTGAGATAGCTATTGAGAGAAGTGATAAATGTAAAATAACTTATAAATGTAAGGCTTTAAAGAAAAAAGATGAAGTTTATCAAAATAACCACGTACACAATTCAGTGGATGATAATATCAATGAGGGCGATGCTGGAAAGAAGAAGAGAGTAAAGTCTCAGTACAACACATGTCCATTCAGAATCAGAGCAGCTTATAAAATAAAAAGAAAGAAATGGGAAGTTGTTGTTTTAAACAACTCTCACTCACACCAACTAAAGTTCAATCCAGATAGCTTTAACTACAAGCAATTCAAGGATACTCTGCGAGAAATGGGTGATTTGGAAACCATTAAAAAGTTTGATGAATTGGAGTATAAAGCTCAAAAGAACATACCTGTTGACTTTGATACTATTCCTTGTGAGTGTGGTTTGACTCAAGAAGTTCAATCTTTTGGTGTTGTATTACCCTCAAGTTTTACTGGCCAAAACAAACCACAGAATAGTTCAGTGAAGAAATTTGCTCAAAAGAAGAGCAATAACAGTTCCAACTTATCTGCTGAGGTTTTGACCAAAAACTTGCCTGTATCCAAAATCAGAAAGCAGACTACGAAGAGTGTTTCTACTATACATAGTAATGCCCTAGAAAATTTGACTAGAGGCAGTAGCATTGAGAAGGATAGCAGTAACGCAGATGTGTTTAATGATTGGGAACACGATCAAGTTTTGGGCACATCAGGTAATAACACTGTTGATTCTTCAATTATGAGCTTTGCTGGGTTACAAGCAGGACATTCTCCAGAATCTAAACCGAACCAAATGTTTGATTTCAACATGGACATAAATGAAGTTGATTTCACTGAATTGTTCTTGAAGCCATCTAAAAAAATGGATACCAATATCATAAAAGCCGCTTCGGATAATACAGTAACAGAAAGTTTAGATAACCAAAATGATATTACCAAAGACATGCATGACTTGAGACTGTTTGATATGACTTCAAGTGAGCACTTCTTATAGCTTGTCATCTGTTTTATATAAAATTAACTTAGCAAAAACTAAATTACGTTTATAATATAACTTTTTTTGAAATTCAATATATATATATAAGGAGACATTGATGTTTAACCAAATTGAGTTCTCTTGTCTTTGCTGTCGGAGGTGAAAATATTGGAGCACTTCAAACAAACATAGAATAATACCATTGAAGTATCCTTACGTCTCTGTTGTGATTGGAAAAACACATTTTCAGAGCATGAACATTTCGGACATGATTTATTACTTCTTGGCAGAGTCGGGTCATTACCTATATCTTTCACAACACCTGCAGTTTCACCAATGTTGGTTTTAAGTTCATGTCTGTATACCTTTTGAGAGCCGGCTTCTTCGGTGTATGAGCATGATCTGCATTCGTATAGTAATTTCTTTAATGACTTTTCCTCCTTTGGATAAAGCATATTGTTACAGTCTTGACAGAATCTAAAAGTAGTCATTTTTTTATTGTATAAGTTTATGTATATTGGTGTTTGAATAGAAACAGTTTTCAGAGTCCACTTGTTTGTTGTTTTGTTATTCTATATATTGAATGGTAATAAAACAATTCTATTATGTGTTTTCTAATGCCAAAAAAAAAATCAACTTAAAAGTTTAAGTGTAGGTGGAATTTCGACTTATGAGGTTAATTTGTTGGTAAGAACAAGGTTGTATAGTTGATATTGTTTTCAACAATAGTAAGGATTTTGAAATAAAGGAGAAAGTTCATGAAGGTGAATCTTCAGAATTGGAGAAAGTTTTTTTTTTTCCTTTTCGAAAACAAAAAAAATGAACACCCGGATTTGTCCAAAAAGAGAAAACACCAAGTTTGAATATACTTGTCGGGTAACTCATAAATGGTTTATGAAAGAAAATAGTGAATTGAACCAAATCAATGATACCAAAGACAAACTTTTAAATAATAATAAAAGAATCATTCGCTATGTACAAATTGGTTATTATAGATATATACTTGTTCAGAAGATATACAAACACAGTTTATGTATCTACCATTGGTTACACTACACTCGAAGTGTAGGCAGTACTACAAAGATGAGTGCTTGTTTGATATCTCTTTCTTCTTCTGCTTTTTTTTAAATGAAAAAAAAATAACTCATAATTCTATCCTTAGTTACTTCTGTATTCAATTAACTTATTCTAAAGCTAACTTACCACCTAAGGCTTCTAAAGCAGCCTTTAATTTTTCAGCATCTTCCTTTGGCATGTTTTCCTTTAAGACCTTTGGAGCAGATTCAACGAACTTCTTGGCATCAACTAAAGATAACCCTAGCAAGTTCTTGACTTCCTTGATCATCTTGGCCTTACTCTTGGCATCAAAAGATTCTAATTTAACATTGAACAAAGTCTTTTCTTCAACTGGTTCAGCTTCTTCAGCGGCAGCTGGGGCAGCGGCAGGAGCAGCAGCCATTTGCATTGGGGCAACAGCCATATCTGGAATGTTCAACTTTTCTTTTAGGTGGGTTATTAGGTCAGAGGTTTCTAGTAAAGTTAATTTGGAAATATCATCGACAATAGCACTGATCTTTGGAGAAACAGTCTTTGGAGCGGTGGATTGAGCTCTGGATATGATGGTTCTAGAAACTAGAGGGGATCTTCTGATTAAGTGACGAGTGGCAAACATTATTTGATATGTGTATGTATTTTTTGGCAGGTTTTTCTGTTTTGTTCTATATGTATTAAGACTAATGAAATATTGAAAAGATTTGATGAAATATCAAAATGAATGAAAAATTTTTCATATTTTCTTGAGCCTAACAAAATTTAATATTTTCACAGCAAAAAAAAAAAAAAAAGAAAAAAAATTTTTTTTATTAATATTTCAAGTCAGGGTAAATATCATGATATCAACACGTGATAAATCCACGACATTAATTGCAACAATGACTAACAATGGTAACCATTACCTCCTTAAACTTAAAACACTTTCCACGATATTAATAAAAAGAAATATATAGCCTTTTGTTTAGAAATCTACAAAGAAGTGTTCATATGGATCATCACAACGAATACCATAGTCTAACTGCTGTTCTTCAGGATAGTAATCAAACAATGAGGAGTCACCAGTTCCACTTTGGATAGGAGGTTCGTATGGGGTTTCGATATCTTTTTCAACAAGCTTTTCCCAAACAACTTCTTGGAACCATGGGTGTGCCTTTATATCAGCAGCTCCGTTTTTCAAGTTACCTAAACGTCTAGATAAATCACTTGTGATCAACTTGTTTAGTAAATCAATTACTTCAGAAACAAAGAAATCAGGGTAGTTTACTCTTCCTAGTAAAATCTTCTCATAAGTCTTCATAGGTGTGGTGTCATAAAATGGTGTATGACCAGCTAACATTTCATAAATCAAAATACCCAAAGACCACCAATCGACAGATTTGTTATATGGCTTTGATTGAATGATTTCAGGTGCCAAGTAATCAGGAGTCCCACATAAAGTAGATGTGACATTCTCAACTTCCTTGGCAAATCCGAAATCAGTAATTTTGATGTGTCCGTATTTATCTAGTAAAATATTTTCTGGTTTCAAATCTCTGTATATGATGTTGTGAGAGTGTAAGTACTCAATGGCCAATATGACTTCAGCAGCATAGAACTTGGCAACTGGGTTTGGGAATCTATGAGACTTTCTTAGCAAGGAAAACAATTCACCCCCTTCAATGTAGTCCATTACCAAAAATAAGTTCTTTGAGTCTTGGAAAGTTCCCCACATTCTAATTAAAAATGGATGTTGGACTAACTTAAGCATTCTTCTTTCATCACAAGTGTGTTCAATTTGCTTCATTTTGACAATTTTAAACTTCTTCAATACTTTAATGGCATAAAATCTATTGTTGTGGATAGATTTAACCAAGTGAACTCTACCAAAGGATCCAGTACCTAGAGTTCTCATTATTTGGAAATCTTGCAAGGTATATTTACCCTTAGATACTGTTGATTTTTGAGGTAATAGTGATTTCTCCAAGGAAAAGTCATCGTTTTGTATATTTTCTTGTTGTTGAGAAAACATATCCAATGTGACATTTCCTTGATCATGTACCATATTGTTTTGCATTCGTTGATGATATTTGCAAAAAAAAAAAAGACTGTAACTTTTCTATTGTTAATAGACTATTTATGGTCTACGAATTAATATTCTTTATTTGGGGGATTTTGTTTTTATATAATGATAATAGATAACATACAACCTACTTGTTTTTTTTTTTTGTTATTAAGATAAATTTTTAAAATTAAACCAAGGTACTTTTTTTTTTTAAGGGATAAAAAAAAATTGAAAACGCCGTCCAGAAAGATATGGCAAATATATTTCCACTATTATTATGAGCTAAAATTTCATTAGTGCACTTTATTAGTTAGAGATCATTGATTGTACATCTTTGACTTAGGGGTGACTGTCATTAAACATGGGGGTTTTGAAGATACAGTTTCAAACAAACAAGCAACATATGTACAGAAACAGTATGATTATGTAATCAAAAAAATATAATAAAACAGAAGAAGAACGAAAAGGTGATTTGAATATTGTAGATACTCAGTGTAATGTTCACCTCAATTTTTTTTTTTTTTGGTGATAGTTTAATACATGTACGTATTGTGTATATATATTCTAATGTATCTACATTGTTGACAGTTAATCACGTGTATATTTTGCATAATATTTACATATGAAAAAAGAACTGTATAATAAATATTTTATGTTTTCAAAGTCTTTGAAAAAAAGTAAATGTAAACATTTAATTAAATCCGAAACATGAAATAACCCCTATTAAAAAAAAAATAATAATATTAATTTGTTGACGAATTAAAACTTGTGTAACTTTTCCCCCACACATTATTACTGTTTTAAGTATCTAAATAAGAAACAATATGTATTTTATATTAATTAACGGTTAATTAATATAAAAAATTGACACAAAAACAGGCAAATGGAGAAATGGAATTGGCAACTTATTGCAAGAAACGGTTGAAAATTAGCACACCAGATCCCTCCTAGTATTTCTTTATTACTAAAAAAAAACCAAAAACGGTGAAGATTTGTCTTTGTAATTCATTTTTTCACACCCTTATATCCATCCATCCAGCTTTGAAATCGTTAAAGGAGAAAACAAAAATACCCAGAATTTCTAAAAATACTTGGGTAATTCCCTTTACTCCACTATTAATGCTAATAATCCTTGGTATATCCTTTAGTAAATAATAAAGTAATATTACTAAAAATATATAAGACTCAAATAATTAATAATAATAAAAAGAAAAGAGAATTTTCATATCTCATCGTATATAAGAGACATCACCTCTATCTGAATATTCTTGATATCTAAATGTAATTATATTATCTTAAACTATAAAATACATATAAATCCAAACAAAATATATAACAATATGAAAGAATTTGATGTTAAAAAATTATTGTCTGAATTAACAGTTGATGAAAAGATCTCCTTATTAGCTGCTGTTGATTTCTGGCACACCACTCCTATTGAAAGATTGGACATTCCATCCATTAGAGTATCTGATGGTCCAAATGGTATCAGAGGTACAAAGTTCACTCCTTGGGAAGCCGCTAAGTCCGCTTGTTTCCCTAATGGTACTGCTTTGGGTTCTACCTTCGACGCTGAATTATTAGAACAAGCTGGTGCCTTGATGGCCAAAGAAGCCAAGCACAAGTCTGCTCACATCATCTTAGGTCCTACCGCCAACATTCAAAGATCTCCTTTGGGTGGTAGAGGTTTTGAATCTTACTCTGAAGATCCATACTTAAGTGGTATTGCCTCCGTTGCCATTGTCAAGGGTATCCAAGACAACGGTATTGGTGCTACCATGAAGCATTACACCTGTAACGATATGGACCATGAAAGATTTGCTTATGATGTCAAGGTCTCTCAAAGAGCCTTAAGAGAAATCTACTTGGAACCTTTCAGATTAGCTGTCAAGTACTCTGATCCATTGCTTTTCATGACCAGTTACAACAAGGTCAATGGTCAACATTGTTCTGCCAACAAACAATTACTAGATGAAATCTTATTAACCGAATGGAAGTCCAGAGCTGTTGTCATTTCTGATTGGTTTGGTACCTCTCATATTGTTGAAGGTATCAAGTACGGTGAAGATATTGAATTCCCAGGTCCTGCTAGATTCAGAACCAAGGAACTTGTCAAGCACTTATTGTTCTCAAAGGCCGAAGCCTCCGATGGTACATCCTTCACCGAACATGACATTGATGTCAGAGTTGAGAAGATCTTGAAGTTAGTCAAGTACTTTGTTGATATCAATGGATCCACCAAATTTGAAACATCTGAAGATGATAAGAACAACACCGAAGAAACTTCTGCTTTCTTGAGAAAGATTGCTGCTGAATCCATCGTTATGTTCAAGAATGAAAACAAGTTGTTACCTTTGAAGCCTGAAGACGATATTGTTGTTATTGGTCCAAACGCCAAGGCCAAAAACGCTTCAGGTGGTGGTTCTGCTTCTATGTTGTCTTACTACACTGTCTCTCCATATGAAGGTATTTGTAATGCTGTTGGTAAAGAATTGCCATATACAAAGGGTTGTGACAACCATTTGTCATTAGGTAACTTGTTCGAACAATGTACTCCAAAGGGATTGTCCGGTAAGGGTGCTACTTTTAAGGCCTACCTACACTCAGCCTATGGTGCTGATGGTGAAGAACCATTCTCCACTGCCTTGGTTGAAAAATCTTTCGCTGCCATGTTTGATTTGAAACATGAAAAGTTAGGTGCTAACCAAGCCTTCTACGCCACCTTCGAATGTTCTTTTACTCCAGAAGAATCTGCTGAATATGAATTCGGTTGTCAAGTTTTGGGTAATGCCTTATTCTACTTTGATGGTAAGTTATTGATTGACCAAAAACACGATCAAGTTAAGGGTACTTCCTTCTTCTCCTCCGGTACTGTTGAAAGAACTGGTGTTGTAGCTTTAGAAAAAGGCAAGTCTTATGATATCAGAATTGAATACGAAAGTGCCTTCTACTCTGAAATTTCTGATTCCATTGGTGGTGGTGGTTTACAAGTTGGTGTCAACAAGATCATTGATGTTGCTGAAGAAATTGCCAGAACTGCTGAATTGGCTGCCAAGCACGATAAGGTTGTCTTAGTCATTGGTTTGAATGGAGAAATTGAATCTGAAGGTTACGACAGACAAGACATGGCCTTGCCAAGAGCCACCAACGAATTGGTTAGAGCTGTATTAAAGGCCAATCCAAACACTGTAATTGTCAATCAATCTGGTACTCCAGTTGAAATGCACTGGATCAAGGACGCCCCAGCTGTTTTACAAGCCTTCTTTGGTGGTAATGAATTAGGTAATGCTATTGCTGATGTTATCTTTGGTAAGACCAACCCTTGTGGTAAGCTTTCTGTCACCTGGCCAAAGAAGAATGAAGACAACCCAGCCTTCTTGAACTTTGAATCTCACATGGGTAGAGTCATTTACGGTGAAGATATCTACGTTGGTTACAAGTACTACGAAAAGAAGCAAATGCAAGTTATGTTGCCATTCGGTTTCGGTTTATCCTACACTACCTTTGAACACTCCAACTTGAAGGTTTCTGTCAATGAAGCTGAAGACTCCTTAGTTGTTTCTGCTGATATCAAGAACACTGGTGACTTATTCGGTAAGGAAGTCTTACAAGTTTATGTTGGTAGAAAGTCCAAGTCCATTGTTCCTAGAGTTGTCAAGGAATTGAAGGGTTTCAAGAAGGTTGGCTTAGAAGCCGGTGAAACCAAGACTGTTACCGTTGAATTGTCATTGAAGGACTCTACTTCATACTTCAACGAATACAGAGACTCTTGGCACATGGAGAAGGGTGACTTCTACGTTGCTGCTGGTTCCTCTTCTGATGAAGCCAACTTGTTGCACGACTTCTCTGTTGAAGAAGAAAAGTTCTGGAGAGGTTTATAATGTGATAATAGTAAACCCCACAAGCAAGCATACAAAAATGCTTTTGACTTGAATGATTAAATGTATATATATTATGAAATGAATTAATGTGTTATGACCCAAATGTAAAATCAATAAAAATAATCATAAAAAAGCTTTTAAAACGTATGCATCGATAAAACGTAATAACACGATATATATAAAACACACAATGTTTTTTTTTTTTACTTGATTTGTAACAACACCAATATGTTTACAGCCATATATTGTTTGCTGGTTGGGGTGGTTTTTGTTGGTTTACCCCTTCACCATCTTGTTTCAAAAGGTTTTGTGTGCTTGAATTATTAGCTCCGGTAGTTTCGTTTTGCTTGCCTCTAGCCTTGATTTCCTCAACTGATGGATGATATCTCAAGGTATTATCACAGTAATGGAAGTGGGCAGCAAATCTTTGCAAGGTGGTTTCTCTTATCTTCTTGGAAAATTGGTCATCTTTCTTATTGCTTGAACCGTTGTTACCTCCGTTGGCAGTGTTTGCAATAACAGTTGCACGAGGAGCCATGCCTTGAGCATTACTGTCTTCACCATTTTCAGCTTGTTGCTGTTCTAAAATAGTCTTAGTATATCTCAATAAAGTCCAATCAAATAGATGGTCATTGTGGTATTCTAACTTGACTGCTAGTTCCTTGAACATCTTTTCTAGGTAAACGTAATCAGGCTTTTCATCAAACTTCAAGTTTCTACAATAAGTCATATAGTCGCAGAATTCTTGAGGTAAACCATTACATAGAGTCTCCATGTTGATTTCCATCTTCTTTTGCATAATTCTGTCGTACTTTTGTCTCTTGGTATCAGCCTTTAGACCTTGCCATGGTAAAGATCCCTTGGCAAAGTAAATTAAAACATAACCTAAGGATTCCAAATCATCTCTTCTAGATTGTTCGATACCTAAATGTGTATTCAAAGAGGCATATCTGGCAGTACCAGTTAAGTTCTTATTTTCTCTGTATGGAATGTGGTTATGGGTATGGAATTCTCTGTATTTTTTACTTAAACCAAAATCAATGACATGAATGGTTGATGCTCTTCTTCCATTACCCAACAAAAAGTTGTCTGGTTTTATGTCTCTGTGGATGAAAGATCTAGAGTGGATATATTGGATTCTGGAAATCATTTGGATGGCTAACATGATACAAGTCTTCAATGAGAATTGTCTCAAACAGTAGTTGAAAAGATCTTCTAAAGAAGGACCCAAAAGATCAATAACCATACAGTTGTAATCACCTTCTCTTCCGTACCATCTCATGAATGGAATACCAATTCCACCTGATAAGTACTTGTAGACTCTTGATTCATATTCTAGTTGGGGGTGCTTTGATTCAACGTTTTCTAATTTGATGGCAACTTCTTCACCACTAATAAGATTGGTACCATGGTAAATATCACCAAAGGAACCTGAACCAATTTTTTTGCCTAATCTGAATTTCTTACCTACTCTCAAATCCATGTTTAATATATTAATAATGTGTTTATTGTTTCAAAAAAAAAAAGAGCGTATAGTTTTGGTTTGGATATTACTAATCTCTCGAGAACTATTTGTTTGTTGTTTTTAAACTATAAAACTTGTTGTTGTTGTTTTTTTTTTTTTGTAAAGTTGTTTTATATATTGATAGAGAATGAGGATGGTATCAATAACTTGAAAACGATATAGCACTTTACTTGTATGCACACTTTTTTGGGAGGTGTTTTGTAAAAGTGTATTGTTGAGAGTACAAAAAAGAAAAATTGAATATACAACTGTTTGTTTTAAAGAATCTAGCACTAAAAAAAAAATTGTATGTGTTATTTTTTTTTTTTTTCCTCTAAAAAAGCATTCTCTGTGAAACCAGGGAAAAGTGTGATTCGCCTAAAATGCTTGAATTGGTAACGAATCCTTCTTTTCTTTTCTTTTTTTTTGAGGGAGAGGGGGTGTGTGTGTGAATGGCGCTTAGTGTTTTTTTAAAAAAAAAAAACAAAAACACGCAAATTTTTTTTTATGAAAGAGAAAATTCTATATACGGATATTATCTGGTTATCGGAGTTTAGATTCTTTTACACGCATATCTTCAAAAATATATATTACCTAAAAAAAAAAACGTCATCCACGTGTTTCTACATCATATTTAAACCCAAATGATTAATTACTTGATAATAATCTTCAACAGACAAAAATAAAATAAAACACAATAACCAAAAAAAAAAAAAACAATCACCATTATGTCTTTAAATATTGAAGTTATGGGCCACAGAGGCAACAAACAATTCTGTGATTTAGAACCCACAGATCCTGCATATATAAGAGAAAATTCATTAGAATCCTTTGAATATTCTTTCATCAAGACAAAGGCATGTGATTACATTGAAACTGATTTAAGATTAACAAAGGACAAGAAAATAGTCATTATCCATGATAACTCATTACTAAGATGCTACAACATTGACATTGGATGCACCATTGATGAAGCTGATTCTAGTTTATTGGAAAAACATGGTGTTCCATCATTCAAACAATTTTTGGATTGGTACTTGAATACATATGGCGGAGATAAAAAGGTCATCTTGGACATCAAACATGTTGTTCCTGTAGAAATCCTTTCTTATTTGGAAAAGGAACTTCAAGAGTATGTCAAAGATAAAGACGTATTATCAAAGTTAAAACAGCAATTTATACTTGGTTTATGGATTCCTTCTCAAAAGACTTATATCAAAGAAAATTGTCCTTTTTTGATTGAATTTGCCAAAATCAACATCACATTATCAATTTCAAACTTCTTGAATGATTTTTATGAACCTGATTTTAACTTTATTGGATGCTCCATGAATTACTTGTCTGCTTGGGACAAATCCAATATCAAGCCATTATTTAAATTATTGAAAAAGAATAAAGATGTGTACAATAAAGATAACAAATTTGTAATTGTTTTGTGGACTGTTAATGATACAAATATCATCAACCAAACTTTGAAGTTGACAAAAGACTCTATTTCTGAAATGTCTGATTTTGATGGCTTTAATATTTTGAAAATTGCCTTGTGTACAGATAACCCAGAATTGATGCATAAGACTTTTGTAGTTGAAGACCAATTCAACAAGGGTAATTACTCCTTAAAGCTAACCAACTTCCAAGTCAAGCGTAAAATATGGGCATTCAAGGTTTTGGCTTATTTGCTATATAGTAAATGGGTCAGATATGAAATATTTGGTATTTCTATCATGAACATAGGTAGAAAGATGGTTGGTATGTAAGTATTTAATTAAAAAATTAAGTAAGTTGCACGTGATGCGTTCTCCAATGGACTTTTTTATTAATTTTTTTGTAAACCCAAAAAGCCAGGAAAAAAAAAATTTATATTAGTTTTTCTTCATTGTTTCCTTTTACTATTTTTTTTTATTTACATGTTTTATTTTTTTTATCAAAATTGCATTAAAAAAAAATATAAGGTTGAGATACTTTTGGAATATATGAAAATACCAAAAAATAATAATAATATATATTTTATCACCTTTTAAAAGACATTTAATTGTTTTGTTAGTTTTATAGTTGGATATACACGATAAACTATAATATCAAGAAGAAAAAAAAACAACAACAAGACAGATCGTCACAGGGAATAATAATTTCAAATAAACCCCCCTTTTTTTAATACTCCATTATTATTCTTTAAGCAATGAACAAACTTAAGTTTAAAGAAGATTTTTTGAACAAAAGATCTAAGAATGACAGCTCTATTGATAATGACAAAGGGTGGATGAACATCATTAGTTCAGTGCAAAACCAATCCAATGTTTTGTCTAAGAAAACTTCAGGTGCAGATTGCTACGGAGATGTAATCATCAAGGAAAATGTATTGAATCATGATCATTATATCAAAAACTCAATCCAATCAAACTTAGTGAACCTAAATCTTAAGCAATGTAAAAATTGTCATAAACCTTTTAAGTCACAAGATTATAGCAATCACAGAGAATTCTGTGAGGATACATCAACATGGGTAAAGAGAAACAATCCTAATCAAAAGCAAACAAAGAAAAAGAGATCAAATGCCAAAATAGATCCAGAAATTGATATGTCTAAGCTAAGTCCATATAAAAAGAGAAAACTTCTCCAGCAACAGCAAGAACAAAGAGATGTGGTTTCATCGCCTCTGAAATATGAAACACCTACAACTGATGTTTCATCTTCAAAGACAGAAAAGAAACCTGTAAAGGCACTATTCCATGCTCTTTATGATGAATTAGATTTGGACAGACAATGTGGTGTTGCTATAAACAATAAAGACGGTTATTACTGTAGCAAGCCATTGAATTGTAAAACACACTCACTGCCGTTGAAGAAGCAAGTTGAAGGAAGAACCCAGTCATATGAAATATGTTTGCACCATTACCAAAAGGAAATGAAGATGATCAAGCAGAAATTATCTAAAGGAGAAACTCCAGAGCTGTCATCTACAGTAGAACAAAGGGAACTATTGAAAGAGCAAAAGTTGAATGAAAAGAAAGAAAAGTTGTTGAAGAAGCAAGAAGAAAGAGCTATAGTAAAGAGAATGAAGCAAGAAGAGAAACTCAAACAACAGCAATTGAGAAAACATGAAAGACAACTGAAACAAAATGAAGAAAATACTCTTGAAAATCAAAAGAATATGTCTATGGATGCAGATTCCTTAGAATCTAAAACCAATAGCAAAAACAATGCCTCCGGTAATGCCAATAGCAACAAAAATACAGCTCAAGTTCTGTTGAGACAGCAGTTAAAGAAAACTGGTAAGATCAAGAAGTTCACCAAAGAAGAAGAAAATATTGCTGTTATGGCAGGGTTTTCCAAGTCTTTGCCTCTTCCCCTGGATTCATTTGAGTTTAGCTCAACAAAACAACTAACCAGAAAGTTTAGATTCAAACAGGCCTTGTATGCAGGTTTGAATAACAACACAATTGGTAATGATCTGAATCCAAAGGAAAAGAGCATTCAATCATTGAGTACACCTGTTTATGGGTCTATCTTTGGTAGAGTTGGGTTGGTTGATGTTAACTTTCCTAATGAAAAGTTGTTTAGTGAGAATTACGATGCTAAGAAGGTTAAGCTGATTCAACAACATCAAATGATGCAGGAACAAAGTAAGAGAGAAGCCATGGAAAAACAGAATATCCAGCAACAAATGCAACCAAAGGTAAACACTGTTGCTCCTCCAGCAAACACATTACCTGTGCAAGTTCAAACCAAACAGGCTGCAAAGGTATCAACAACTCCTTTATCTGTTGCAACACCTCTGTCTCAAAGACTAATGTCTCCTAATGGGCAGACTCTTAGATCCCCAACCCCGGTTGCCAGTGGGAACGCCACAAAGCCAAGCATCACTGTTGAGCAGCTACCGCAATTGGAGCAACATTACAAGGGTATTTTTGCCAAGTACCAAGCTTTGTACGGAGAACACCAGCATAACATGACTCAGGAGATTCAAAGACAACTAACAAACATGAAGCAGCACATGACAAAGCTGCAGCCAATAATCAAGAAGCTGCGTGTGGAAAAGAGTTTGCAGGATGAACAAAAGGCGGTCATTGACCAAAAGTCTAGCTCAGCAACAGCTTGATTATTTCGATATATAAGATTTTAAATACTCTGTTTTTTCATTTAGGAAATCCATAAATGAAAGAGATTGCTGTTTTTTGGCGGTGTACCACAAACTCTCTTGAGGAAAGTCCAAGGTTGGCATTGTATATGTATGTTTTAGGGATTTATCATTGTTGAATATGGATGAGGAGTCAGTGGTGATTTCGTACATGAACAGTCCTAGCATGAAACTGAATATGAAGAAGTATAAAATGTTTCTGAAAGAGAAAATACTTCTTCTCTTTGGTTTGCTTGTTTGCTTCAAAACTTCTATTTCTTTGATACAGTATGATGTTTGGGATATTAGTTCTTGCAGTTGGCTGAATTGTTTCAGGTTCTCTAGCTCCAAATCTTTTATCTTTTGTTGTTGCTGTTTAATCTTTCCTTCTCTATCTTCAGAACCGGACTTGAAGAAAGTGGATGGTGATATACGTCTCTTTAAAGAAATCATTTGTGGTGTAGAGGTGCCTGATAATGTGTCCAACTTCAAGCTGCTTCCGTATGGCAAAGATGCTGTTCTTTTATGAATTGGTTTTAGGTATATTGGTTCATCTTTTGAACTGTCATCTTCACTTGTGTTGATGTTCTCATTTGCAAATAGCTTATTTTCTGTCTCTATCATAGCATTTTGTTTTTGCACTTGATTTATAGTCTCTATTTGTCCTTGGTAACTCCATCTCAAGCTTCTATTTCTTTTCTTTTGTGCTGGTTTGGCATTGACTATATTAGTATCCAATTCATTGCAACGTTCAGAACTCTTGAATGGAGATCTCAATTTTGGCATATTCAACGGTTTAGTTGAGTCATTATCATTTGTTTCATAGTTATAGGATGAGTAAGAATTTCTTGCGCTACTACCAACACTTGTCTTTCTGTTATCAGAGAATTGGGAGTTAGTAGATGTCATTCTACTATTGGTGTCTAGATCCTCATAAGGGATTCTGAAATTGTCAAATGGTTTAAATTGCATGGGACTGTTGACTACAGATGCGGTTTCATTATTGTTGCTGAACATCAAGCTATATTTTAGGACCTCTTTTTCAGCTTCATCTGCTTGGTCATAAAGAGTGGTGATTTCTCTGCTATCTTCTTCTTTGATCAAGGAAATGTCGCCGTTTAAACTTAATCTATTGCTGTTGTTGTTTTCTATCGTTAGTGTCATTATGATATACTTGGTATTTATTGGTTTTCAGTATTCATCTATTTTGCTATGATCAAATCATATAAACAAGTTAAATGCCCAATTTCACACATTTGATTAATACAGGCGCTAAAAAAGAATGAATATTTTCCCTCCAAAAAAAAGAAAGAAAAAAAGATGGAAATGTGCTGTTTGTTTACATTGCACTTTCCCGAAATGGCAAAATGTTGGCAATATTAGCATATGGGGTTCCAAAGATATGCAAACCGATCTTGTTGATTTTTTTATTGTTGACATATTTGTTGCTAAATGAAGTATATGAGTATTTAAACAGATTAGCTTATTCCGTTATAATTAAAAGGTTTAAAATTATTTTTGATAAATTTTTAATATAACAAAATGTTGTCAGCCGTTTAATATACCATTTCTTATCCCTTGAAAGCGTTGATTATCTCATTATACACAGAATGTATTACTAAAATCTCCTCTCTTGTGAATTACAGAATGTTTCCATATCTATATATCATTAAAGCTCTACAATGGAATGTAAAGGTGCTTAGTGTTTACTAGCTCATATGTTATTCCAAGCGATAAGGTCTTAATGGCATCACTACAAGACATCTTGCATTCTTTTTCCGACGCTTTTTTTTTTTTTTTTTTGCTGATTGTGACTCGCTGAATGATCTCCATCAATGGGTACTTTTCCACTATGCTTAATAGCGAGTATTCTGACAGCATGTTCGTAGATAAGCTGTAATAATGCGATGACTCAGTTTTGAGTATAAATTTAGGGTTATTGTTGTTCTTGTTTTTTTCTTAATAAAATATTAAATTTTTTAACAGATAGTTGGAATAACCCAAAAAATTATATATATCAAGTATACCAACTATATTCTCTTGAAATGACTAATCTTTCGCATAATACCTTTGATAACGAAGATATGGCTGAAGCTGCAAATGCAAGTGGATATCAAAACTCCAGCAACGATGCAGGACACAGAATAGTTGTGGGGAGTCCTCACTTCTACATGCCAAACCCTGATGACATCCAACTAGACAAGGTGATCCTGCACCCAGTCAAATCAGATGAATCCATAGATGAAATAAAAAAAAAAGAATTTGAAATCACCTACGAAGAAAAAGAAGATGGTACTCATATGATGTCGAACTTTGTCGCCTCAGACGACAGATTCTATCCAGAAGGTGGTTTCCAAGCATACATGGTTGTATTGGGTGCTTTTTTGGGTTTGATTCCTGTTTTTGGTGCCTTCAATATGGCTTCAGTGATTGAGGCTTATTTGCAAACCCATCAATTAAAAAATGAATCAACCATGGTTATTGGGTGGATTTTCTCTATTTTCCAATTCATGACTTATTTTACTTCCATCTTCTCCGGATTTGCATTTGACAACTATGGTTGTAGATATCTAATGGTTGGTGGTACCATCTTGTATACTGTGTCCTTATTCATGATGGCTGAATGCACAAAGCTATGGCATTTTGCCTTATGCTACTCTATTTTGTTTGGTTTTGCATCAGGTATTATGATGTCTCCTTTGGTATCTGTGTGTACCCATTACTTTAAACGAAAGAGAGGACATGCAATGTCTTTGGCTCTGGTAGGTGGTGCATTGGGTGGTGTTGTATTGCCTTTAATTCTAAAGCCTTTTTTCAATAAAAATGAATACAAATGGGGTATTAGAACAATTGCATTTGTATCACTTGCACTATTGATTTTGTCAACTGGTTTAATGAAAGAGAGATTCTATTCAAATGATAAGTTTAAATTAACAACTTTGGTTGACTTAAAAGGACTGAAGGAACCAAATTATTTCTTTTGTGTTATGGGGGTTTTGGCTGGTGAAATGAGTTTCAACACTGCTTTGACTTTCTATGGTTCTTACTGTGACCACGTTGGTTTGTCAATCAATGATACCGCCATTCAAGTCACCGTACTAAACGCTGTTTCTGCAATAGGTAGATACCTTCCAGGATTGGTTTCAGATAAGCTGGGAAGATATAACTGCTCAATCTTTTGTTTGGTTCTCTTGACCATATTTGAGTATGCAGTTTGGCTACCTTTTGGTAAATATGGTACCAAGGCAATGTATGCTATTTCATGCTTCTATGGTTTAGGCTCTGGTTCCATCTTTTCTTTATTGCCAGTATGTGTGGGACAGATCTCAGACACAAAGGACTTTGGTAAAAGGTACTCCACTATGTACTTTATAATCAGTTTTGGTGCCTTGGTCTCATCTCCTATAGCCGGTGCCATCATTGGTAATCAAAGTAGTTTTAATTACCAGATGTTTGTTGTCTTCTGTGGTGCTTTGTCCGGAACAGCTGCTATTTTGTGTTACATAAGTAGATATGCCTCAACCAAAACATGGGGTTGGATAGTATTTTAAATTTTTCTACTATATAAATATATAACATTACTCGTCTTCCATTGAAAACGTTTTTGAGCAACTTTTATTCGGTATAAAATTCAAAAGCTGTCCATTCCGTGTCGTCAATCTTGTTATATCCAGAATATTGCTGTCGTTTAATATAGGCATTTCATCCATGGGCAGATAATTCACTTGTGCATATGCAATATTCATAGGAATATCATTCATCTTTATCAAAGCCTCATCTGAAATTGTATATGGGGATGCTAGTATTGATAGGCTTTCTTTTTGAAAATTCCTAGTTTTGTAAAGAGCTGTTAGTGCAATCATTTGTTCAATATCTGCTTTATTGATGCTTTGAGTTTCAGAATACAGTTTACAGTGAACCAGAAGGGTATTGGATTTGTCTATATCACCAACTATATCGATCCCTTTATCGTATTTTTGGCTAACTGTGTGTATGAGTTCATCATAGAACCTAACTTTATCACTGAAATTGTCTGTATTAGGTTGTATGTATGGTAGGATTTTAAAAATAAGCTCTCTCTTTACAGCTTGATGATATAATTGTGATTTAAACTGTTTCGGAGATATTGCAGGATCCACTTGTTTAATATAATTGATCAAATTATGAGCGTAAAGGCTTGCTACTGTTTTCATAACAATATTTATTTAATTGTATATGTTTATCGGTATTATGTTTTATTATATAATAAATTTCAATCACCTGTTGAATCATTCTGATGAAAGAAAAAAAAAAGTCAAATTTTACTAAACCTGTTTCAGGGGTTAAGAACGAGAAAACAAACAAAACAAAAATTAAGAGGTAAACAACTGTTTAACAAAACATAATCATTAATAATAAAAAAGAGAATATATAATACTAATGGGTATATAACATTATTTTTTAATATTACTAAAATTTCTTGATATCATTTTTATTTTTTTCTTAAATTGCACCTAAATATTGAATTCTAAATCATCACTATAACTATTGCTTAGCTTTTTTCTTTTCAACCTTCAATAATAAGGCCTTGTTGATATGAGGCATAACACCACCAGAAGCAATAGTAGCTCTGATTAAGGTATCTAATTCGTCATCACCTCTGATAGCTAATTGTAAGTGTCTTGGAGTGATTCTCTTGGCTCTTAGTTGTTTGGCAGCGTTACCAGCTAATTCAACAACTTCAGCAGATAGATATTCAAGGACAGCTGTTAGGTAGATGGCAGCCTTAGTACCCACTCTGATTTTACCAGTGACCTTATTCTTCATATATCTTTTGACTCTTCCAACAGGGAAAAGTAAACCAACCTTAGAGGATGTGGAAGATACTTTCTTACCTGAGTCACCGCTGCTTTTACCTTTACCACCTTTACCACCGTGTATTTTTCCAGTCATTGTTATCTATATATATTGTATTTGTTTTTGGGTTTCAAACAACAGTTGTTTTGCTATAAGATACTAAAGGTTCTGCTTATAAGATGAATACAAGTAAACAAAAAAAAGTGATTAGTAAACAAACAATCATGTGCTACACTGTTTTTTTTTTAGTAAACAAAATTCAACACCAAACGTTATTTTTTTTTTTACTGTAAAAAAAAATTTTCCCCCCTTAGCAAACAAAAAAGAATAGAAAAAGAAATCTTTTACAGCTAAATATTTCCTATTTAGGCAAAAATTGAGTAGCTTATGTGGCTTACCAAAAAAAAAAAAAAAACAGATAACGAAATAACCATCCTAACGCGTGAGTGTCACATGACCAGGATGGCACAAACAAAATTATGTATTAAGTTTGTAGTAAAAGGGTAAATATATATGTGGCGATTATGATTTTCTATGAAATCATTTGAATAGTTGGTTGAACATGCCAACTATCCATAACCAGATTCTGTAGTAGAAGTTTTCATCATTGGTTCCATGGCTAGTGGTATCAACATGAGTATCTTCCGTGGTATCCAAGTAATCGGAATCATCATTGCTGGTGATGATTTCAACAACATTGGTAGGTAACTGTTCTGGAGTTTTCTTGCCAAATTTATTTTCTACCTTTTTGGAACGGGAATGGATCTCAGAAGTTGGTAATTCTACTTCTTGGGTTTTTTGAATAACTTTATCTTCTATTTTTTTAGCACCAGTTTGGTTGTTGGATAACGTAGCCTTGGTTTTAGCATTAGCAATTTTAGCATCTAACTTCTCCCCAACAATTGGAGCACGAGCAGTGTATGTTGGCAACTTGGCATTAGCATCAGCAATTTTGCTCTCTAAAGTTTTGCTGCTGGATGGGGTTTTAGCAGTTGGAGCTGGAATCTTAGCCTTGACTTCAGCAATTTTAGTGTCTAACTTCTCACTAACAATTGGAGCACCAGCAGTGTATGTTGGTAATTTGTCATTAGCATCAGCAATTTTGCTCTCTAAAGTTTTGCTGCTGGATGTAATTTCAGCAGTTGGAGCTGGAATCTTAGCCTTGATATCAGCAACCTTAGTTTCTAACTTCTTGATAATACTTGGAGCTTCATTATTTAGTGCTGCAGCCTTAGCCTCGACATCAGCAAGCTTGGATTCTAACTTCTCACTGACAATTGGAGCACCAGCATTGTATGTTGGCAACTTGGCATTAGCATCAGCAACTTTACTCTCTAATGTCTTAGTGTGGGATGGAAGTTCGGCTGTTGGAACAGGAGCCTTGGCATCAGCAATTCTGACATTTACCTTCTTATTAACAATCGGAGCTTTTGTAACTGGTACTGGTACTTTGGTCTTACCAATAGGCTTGATTTCTAATATTTTACTGTCGGATGGGATTTCAGCTGTTTGAGCTGGAACCTTGGTCTTAACATCAGCGGGCTTAGGGTCTAATTTATTAGTGATAATAGGAACTTCTGTAGTTGGTACTGGGGCCTTTGACTTAGCAACAGGGTTAGTTTCTAATGTTTTAGTGTGAGATGGAATTTCAGCAGTTGGGGCTGGAGCCTCAGTTTTAACATCAGCAACCTTAGAGTCTAACTTCTTGGTAATAATAGGTGCTTCAGTAGCATGGAATGGCAACTTAGTTTCAGCAACTTTAGGATCTAATGTTCTGGTAACAGATGGAATTTGAGCAGTTGGTAACGGTAAAGCAGCTTTTTTCTCATCAACCTTGTCATCCAATTTCTTAGCACTGGAGTGAGTTTCAGCAGTTGGAAATGGTACCTCAGTATTTTTTTCAGCAGATTTGGTTTCTACGGTTTTGCCAGAATCGTCGTTAGATAATAAAGGTATTCTAGTCTTTACTTCAGCAACTTTGGCTTCTAATTTCTTTAGTGTAGCGTCAATTTTGGAAGGCTTTTCAGTCTTTTCTTCAGTTACTTTAGTGTCTAAAGTTTTAGAACTGGTAGGAGTTTCAGAAACTGGTAATGGCAATTCAGTCTTCATTTCAGGAATCTTAGTGTCTACCTTTTTGGCAATAATTGGGGTTTCAACAGTTGGTAACTTTGTCTTTTCTTCAGTAACTTTGGTATCTAACTTCTTAGCAGCAATTGGTGCTTCAACAATTGGCAATGGCAATTCAGTCTTTTTCTCAGCACTGACTGGAGCTTCAACAGTTGGTAACTTGGTCTTTTCTTCAGTAACTTTGGTATCTAACTTCTTAGCAGCAATTGGTGCTTCAACAATTGACAATGGCAATTCAGTCTTTTTCTCAGCACTGACTGGAGCTTCAACAGTTGGTAACTTGGTCTTTTCTTCAGCAACTTTGGTATCAAACTTCTTAGCAGCAATTGGAGCTTCAGCAGTTGGTAAAGGTAATTCAGTCTTCTTCTCAACAACTTCGGTGTCTAATTTCTTAGCAGCAATTGGAGCTTCAACAGTAGATAACGGTAATTCGGTCTTATTTTCAGCACCGGAGTTAATTTCAGAAGTAAATATTGGTAAATCAGTCTTGGTCTCAACAATCTTGTCATGTACTGGCTTAGCACTGATATGACTATCAGCAGTCGGTAATGGCAACGCAGTCTTTGTTTCAGGAATCTTTGTGTCTAACTTCTTAGGATGGACATGAGATTCCGGAACTAATGGCAAAGATG
This sequence comes from Hanseniaspora nectarophila, assembly GCA_030573495.1. NCBI lineage: Eukaryota > Fungi > Ascomycota > Saccharomycetes > Saccharomycodales > Saccharomycodaceae > Hanseniaspora > Hanseniaspora nectarophila. The sequence goes on from JAJMDJ010000266.1 coordinate 34,991, forward strand.
ATTTTTCAATGGCTGATGTATCTTCAATATCAATACAATTGTTCATGTTATTACTTAAATCTTTGATGGTATTGTATGTGGCAGATGTGAACCAATCATCGCCGTATACAAACTTAAAGATAAGTTGAGTGTAGTTTTGGTCTTTTGTTTCAACATTGATATAGTTGAACTTACCGACTGGTTCGTACTTCATGGATTGAGGAATCCAGTTGTTGAAGTTACCAGCGATGTTCAATCTTCTAGAATCATTGATTTTGATATGAACGGAGGACATATTGAGGTTTGATGGTTAACAGATTAATTTTATGATATTGATACTTATTTTCAAAAAATATTTTCAAGGTAATAACAAAAAGGGTAAGATCATATGTGTTGAAAAAAAAAATGATAAACCAGAACAGACCAATTTTTTTGGTCTCTTTGTTTGTTTTTTCTTGAAGATTAAGAAATACACCAAAAAAAAAAAAATTGTGGGGGGCTGTTATCAAAATTAATTAAAACCCTATACATTTCATTTATTTCCGGAAAAATTAATAAGAATAAAAGAGTTCTAGAAAGGTATGCTTCTTATGTGTGTAGTTATTTGTAATATATCAAAGCTGTGAATAGACGTTTCTTTCTTGCTTCTTCTAAAATTGTTGCCTTAAAAAAAACTACTTAACACCATGATTCAATTATATTTGAAACAAAATCATTTTGATGATTATTTTTTTGGGAATAATGCGGCTGTAATGACACGTGATTAGTACGGTAGCGAAATTAATTCCATTTTATTTTTGTTACCCCCCCCTTCAGTAAATATTCCTTAAAAAATATACACACTTCCTAAAAAAGACATTTTCTTTTTTTTTTTTTGTTGTGGTTTTTTATTTTTTTTTTTCAAACTCAACATATGTTATATCTTCCACACAAGGTTCATGACAAAACAATTGATATAATAAACCCACAAAAACACCATACAATCAACGAATATAATGCCTAGAGGAGGAACTAAAGCCTCTGCTAACACTAACACAAACAACTCAGCTTCAAGCACTGAAGATTTAAACTACTCCTTCACAGCATGGTCTCCATTACAAACTGTTAAGGACATATCCGATCAATTAGGTTTAAAGAATGTATCCAATGATGTTTTGAAGACCTTAGCCATGGATGTAGAATATAGAATTTTGGAAGTTATCGAAAACGCCAACAAATTAAAAAAGTTTTCTAAAAGATCTAAATTAACACACGATGATATACAAAAATCTATGGAATTATTAAACTTAGAACCTCTCTTTGGTTATGGTCACTATAACAACAAATCAAGTCAAGTTGTTGGTAGTGAAATTTTAAGTAAATTCAAAAAGATGGATACCAATGTTGAAAATGCAGCCGCAAATAAAAATAACAACATCTCGGAAGAATACAACAACCGTTTTTACATTGATGAAGAAGAAGTTGACTTTGATAAGTTAATCAATGAACCTTTACCTGAAGCTCCAAGAATAACTACTTTTACTTCTCATTGGTTAGCTGTTGAAGGTGTTCAACCAAACATTGCTCAAAACCCAAATATACATGATGATATTAGATTGAAATATAGTCCATTGGTCAGAGGTAGTATTGTAACAAGTATCAATGAAAACACCTTAGTATTGTCAAATGAAAGTGAACAAAAAGAAGATCCTAATAATGACAACAATGAAGATGACCTTGATAAGGAGAATAACAATGATGCGAACAAAGATGGAAATAACAT
>JAJMDJ010000267.1:0-36306 GCA_030573495.1 Hanseniaspora nectarophila
TATGACATACAAAAACCAAAGAGCTTTGCTGAATTTGATGACATTTATATCATTCAGGAATATGTTCAAACAGACTTGCACAAGGTCATCAACTCACAAACTCTAAGTGATGACCATTTGCAATACTTTATTTACCAGATTCTAAGAGGCTTAAAGTTTATTCATGGATCTGGTTTGATTCATAGAGACTTAAAGCCATCTAATTTGCTGATCAATAGTTCATGTGACTTGAAAATTTGTGATTTTGGATTAGCGAGATTAGACCCTGAGCTGGTTGATAACAAAGGCAGTGAAGAGCAGCTGGATAAGATTTTGATGACGGAATATGTTGCAACCAGATGGTACAGAGCACCTGAGGTGATGCTAACGGCTTCTGACTACTCAAAGGGGATCGATGTGTGGTCCGTTGGGTGTATCTTGGCTGAGCTTTTATTGAAAAGACCTATATTTCCAGGAAAGGACTACAAAGATCAGCTTATCAAAGTATTTGCGGTTTTGGGAACACCTAACATGGAATCATTAAACAAGTTACCTAACAAAAGAGCTAAGATGTATATTCTGAATGAATTGCCGCATTTTGAAAGAAGAGATTTGGTGAAGTTTTTCCAAGAAAGAACATCTCCACAGCTTCCTGTAAACCCATTAGCAGTTGATTTGATTGAAAGAATGTTGCAATTTGATCCCGAAAATAGAATATCAGTAGATGATGCTTTAAAACATCCATACCTTGCTAGTTACCATGACCCAGAAGATGAACCTAGTGGTCAATTGCTATCAGAAGACTTTTTCAAGTTTGACAAGTATAAAGATAGATTGAACTTGAAAGATCTCAAGACTTTATTATGGAATGTTATTTTTGAAGATATATAAATATAAGAATAACTCCTTTATTATTATTATTATTATTTTGGTTTAATTTTAAATGTTGTTATAAAGGAGTATTTAAATCCGTTTGGATGAAATTTTTCCTTTTTTCCGGTGCATTCCTTATCGCTTAACGTTGAACACGTATTGTATTCTATTTTTTTTAAGTGTGGCTGAAATAAGAAAAAAAATCATGTATGACCTTAGCAAAGCCAACAAAGGGTATGTTCAATACATTTGTTAAGCCGATAATTGGAAATAGTTTACAGAAAAAATGCTGCACTAGAGTTATTAGACACGTATTTTACGGTATTATACATGCGATGAATATCATCATTTGATACTTATCAAGAAAAAATGTGTGTTAACTTTTTTTATTGGTATTCTTTCTTCTCTTTAAAAGATGATACTTGGTTGAAAAAAAAAATAACATGAAAAAATCAACCAATGTAGTTAATGCGAATAACTGTAGATATTAACACTAAATCAGAATGATCATAAAAGGAATATACTAAATGATCAAGTATTTGATTTGAAATACAACATAATCAAGGTATTAATTCTAAAATTAAAGACATCCTTGATTTACTATTATTGTTTGTTTACGTAAGCAATCATGCATGATTTCAATACTCCACAAATGCTGCAACCATGTGTGTAATCGCATTTACAAAAAGGCTTTATTAATGGTGAAATTCCTTAGATGGGCGTGACTTTCCAAAAAAATAATTCCAACAATACAAAGTGAGTCTTTTTATTTTTTAAGTTTAATTTGTTAAACCGAAAAAAAAATAACTAGCGGATAAATTTGTGGGGAATCCCCTAAACCACTGAAAAATAACTCAGCTTTGTGCAAGTATAAATACAGATCTAAAAGCTTGGATTTTATTTGCTTTAACTTTTTCATTAGAGAAAATATAAATCTTAATAGAAGACACCAGAACCAAAAAAAGAAATAAATAATAATATAATATAAGAAATGTCCTCACTTTTTAAAAGTCGTGTACGTAATAAACTATTTGCAAGCAAATATATTGAGAACCCAATCGATGTTGTTAGAGCTCACTTCAGAGACAAGCAGCACATAGGGTTCTCTGGATTCACCGGTATTGGTGGTCCTAAAGTTATTCCTAATGCCTTGTGTGAGTATACCAGATATCACCACTTGAACATGCCTGGAGACACCGAGAGACAAATGAGATTCAACCTATATGTTGGCGCCTCTTGTGGTGTTGAAGAAGATAAAATGGCCTTGGAAAATATGATTGCCAAAAGAACCCCACATCAAGTTGGTAAGCAAATCAGAAAAAGAATCAACAGTGGTGATACCCTGTTCTTTGACAAGAACTTATCCCTGTTCCCTCAAGAACTATTATCCGGTTTCTACAATAAAGACCTAACTCTACCTGATCCAGCCAAAAGCGATGCTTTGCCTTCTAATGTTCTAGATATTGCTGTTATTGAAGCCACTGCCATTGATGAAGATGGTGGTATTATCCTTGGTCCATCCGTTGGAGCCACTCCTGAATTTTTAGCTGGGGCTTCAAAGGTCATCATTGAAGTCAACACTACCATAAGAGAAATGAAGGGTCTTCATGACTTGGTCTTGCAAAAGAATGCCCCATACAGACAACCATTGCTACACACTAAAGTTGACCAAAGATTAGGCTCTGAAAAGCTTTACATTGACCCTTCAAAAGTTGTTGCTGTATTAGAATCTAAAATCGAAGACCATATTCCTGAAAATTCTCCTGCTGATGAAGCATCAGCTCAAATTGCCTCTCATCTAGTAGCCTTCTTCAAAGAAGAAGTCAAGCACAACAGAATGCCTAAGAACCTTTTACCATTACAAAGTGGTATTGGTAACGTTGCCAATAGTGTTATTGGTGGCTTAGCCAACTCTGGATTCAAAAACTTGCAGGTCTTTACCGAAGTATTCCAAGATTCATTCTTGGATTTGTTTGCCAATGGCTCTTTAGATGTCGCTTCCTCTACCTCCATCAGATTGACTCCAAATGGAATGAAGAGATTAGACAAGAACTGGGATTCTTGGTCAAAGAAGATTATTTTAAGACCACAAACTGTATCCAACAATCCAGAATTGATCAGAAGATTAGGTTGTATTGCCATGAATACTCCAGTTGAAGTTGATATCTATGGCCACGCCAACAGTACCTGTGTTTTGGGATCCAAGATGTTGAATGGTATTGGTGGATCCAGAGAGTTCTTGACCTCTGCCAAATACAGCATCATGCATACCGTCTCTGCCAGACCTACCCCTACTGATCCAATTGGAATTACCTCCATTGTACCATTCGTATCCCATGTTGATCAAACCGAACATGACTTGGATATATTTGTAACTGAACAAGGTCTAGCTGACTTGAGAGGTTTGGCTCCAAGAGAAAGAGCCATGGAAATCATCAACAAGTGTGCTCATCCTGAATACAGACCATTATTGTTGAAATACTACGCTGATAGTGTTAAGAGATCCAATGGTAAGATGCACGAACCTCATGACTTGCACAAGTGCTTTGAAATGTACTTCAACTTGGAAGAAAGAGGTTCCATGAGAGCATTCAAGAAATGCAACAAAATTAATTAATGACCTTTATGTAGAACAATGACAATAATAGTTTTTTTGTTTGTTAATGACCTATTTATATAACGATATAACTTTACGAATAAATAATAGTTACGTATATTTTTTTTGGTTATAAAAATTATGGAATTCACGTGCATTCACCACGAAATGATATTACGTTCATTTTTTTATTTTTTTATTCTAATTTTTTCCTTATTTTAAACACACACATAGATTAAGATCATGATAAAAAGGGGGAGAAACCACAACCACCTAAATGACAAAAGAATACCCTGACATTGCTGTCTTTGATTTGGACTACACAATCTGGCCAACATACGCTGACACAAACATATCCGCCCCTGTAAAGTTTGACGCCAAGAACAACCACTTGGTTGATTCATACGGCTACACTGTAAGTTTGTTCCCTGATGTTTTGAGAATCTTTGAAGATTTGCAGAACCACGGTGTAACTATTGTGACTGCATCAAGAACATGGGCACCAGAAGTAGCCAAGGAGATGATTGAGGAGTTTGGCATCAAGAAGTACATCACAGCCTCTGAGTGGGGTGAAAGATCCAAGAAGGGACATATACAAGATTTGTTGAAGGCTCTTAAATACTCCAAGTCTGAGATCCCAGACTTGAAGATTGCCCTATTTGATGATGAAGGCAGAAACAAGGATGTAAGAAGCATAGGTGTCGATTTTGTATACTTGAATGCTTCCAATGGAGTCACATGGAGGGACTACCAAAATTACCTAGAAGGGAAGGTTAAATAGATTTACTGTGTAAAAATCATATACAAAGAGGTGTAATTTTTTTTTTCCTGTATTGTTCTTTTCTTCTCCTTTTTTCAAATTTACCCCCAACGGCGATAAGCTCAAAAAAAGAAAAAGAATTTTAAAATCCTTAGTAAATTTTCGTTGTCTTGTTTAAATGAGGATTGAAATCATGTATTTATGAATAGATATATAAAGAAAACCAAATAACCAACAATTGTACTTTTGTCAAACAAATAAAACTTTTTAATAGCAACCTACTATATTCATAAATTAATATCAGAATGGAAGATGTTGTAGAAACCTCTTCTGATGATAAAAAAATCTTGACTAAGGAACAAAATGTCTCGCAAAGACCAGCTGCTTTTAAAACAGCATTTCAAGAATACATGTTCATTGTTGTTTGTGCATGTTCTCAATTACTTAACCAAGGTGCTCAAGCTCAAACTTTGACCTTATTTAATACTGTATCCAAGGACCTGAATGCATCTGTGAATGCTGAATCTTGGTTAATGGCTTCCTTTTCGTTGACTTCTGGATCTGTGATTCTGGTCACGGGCCATCTGGGTGACATTTACGGTTGGAGAAAGCTAATTATGTTTGGGTACGTCATGTCCTTCATAGGTTCAATGGTTGTTGGGCTATCTCATTATTCCAAATCAGTCAACCAATTCATTGTTGCCAGAGCCTTGCTTCAAGCTGTGGGGGTTTCATGCATTCTTCCAAATCTAGTTGGTATTGTTGGAAACATTTACGAACAAGGCTCATATAGAAAATTTGTGGTCATCTCCATTATTGCTGCAGGTGCCCCCACAGGTGCTGTTTTGGGGTGTTTCATGCCAAGTGTGATTACACATTTCAACCCAGAACATACATGGCCATGGGCATTTTATGCATTTGCCATCTTGTGTGTTATTACATTTGTTATTTCGTTGTTCTATCTGCCAACAGTATCTCAAGGAAGCAAGCAAAAGCTTGATAAATGGGGTATGATTTTTGGTGTTTATGGATTAGCAGGTTTCAACTTTGCTTGGAACCAGGCAGGTGTTGATGGTTGGCAAAAGGGATACAACATAGCAATTTTAGTCAGTTCAATCATTTCATTGTATATTTTCTACAAAGTTGAACAAAAGGCAGAAAACCCTATTTTGGATCCAAAGGTCATCAAAAACTTTAGAGTTGTTACTTTATTGATCAATGTTCTAGTTGGTTGGGGTTCTTTTGGTGTACATCTATTCTACCTTTACCAGGTTTACTTAAATGTATCTCACAATGGTCCCTTGGAAGCTGGTTTGAAATTCTTGCCATTCATGGTTTGTGGGTTAGTTGCATGTGCTGTGGTGCCATCCCTTGTCGTTAGAATAACACCTGTTGGTCTGACAATGCTCTCATCATTGGCCTTCTTTGCTGGTTGTCTAATATTCTCTTTGACCCCACCAGATCTTTCCTTTTGGAAGATGCAGTTCTTTGGTGTTTTAATTTTGACTTTTGGGATGGACTTTTCCTTCCCATCATCACAAATCATTTTGTCGGACTTGTTACCCAACGGCAATGCTGGTTCATTGGTTTCCACAATGACAAACTACGGTATGTCCTTGTTTTTGGGTATTGCAGTTGTTGTTCAAAGAGAAGTTGGTTTAAAACATCCAAACAATTCATTGCTTAAAAACATAAGAGCAGGTCAATACTTTGGAGTTGGAGTTGCTGTGCTAGCGTGTATTATTTCTGTAATTCTTCTAATTGAAATGCACATGGGCAACCCAAATGACACTTTAGAAGAAACTCACACTGAACAAGATATATCTCTAGAAAATGAGAAAACAAATATATAAAAACATAAATTATTTTAAAAAATTATTTTTGTTTTAAATCTTAATAATTAAATTAACAAGTAAATATATACATTAACATTATTTTTTTTTATACCTAAGAGTGCAATCATGTTTAATCTAATTCTTCAACGATTGGTTCTTCTGGACCTTCTGGAGCACCACCTGGGGCAGCACCTGGAGCGGCACCTGGGGCACCACCTGGAGCACCACCGTTAGCGTATAACTTTTGCATGATTGGGTTAGAAACGGCTTCTAATTCCTTTTGCTTATCAGCGAATTCTTCTTCAGTGGCAGTGGTGTTGTCATCTAACCAAGAGATAACTTCAGAACACTTGTCTTCTAAAGTCTTCTTGTCAGCTTCTTCTAACTTGTCACCGGCTTCGGATAAGGTGTTCTTTAAGGAGTAGGCCATGGATTCTAATTGATTCTTACCTTGGATTCTCTTAGCTTCCTTTTCATCTTCTTCCTTGTACTTTTCGGCTTCGTTAACCATTCTATCAATATCTTCTTGAGATAATCTACCCTTGTCGTTGGTGATGGTGATCTTTTCAGACTTACCAGTACCCTTTTCAACGGCAGAAACGTTTAAGATACCATTAGCATCAATGTCGAAGGTAACTTCAACTTGAGGAACACCTCTTGGAGCTGGAGGAATACCAGATAAGTCGAACTTACCTAATAAACTGTTATCCTTGGTCTTGGTTCTTTCACCTTCAAAGACTTGAATCAAAACACCCGGTTGGTTGTCAACAGCGGTAGAGAAGGTTTCGGATTTCTTGGTTGGGATGGTAGAGTTTCTTGGAATCAACTTGGTCATGATACCACCCATGGTTTCAATACCTAAGGATAATGGAGTAACATCTAACAATAATAAGTCAGCAGTCTTGGAAGAAGTATCACCGGATAAGATAGCGGCTTGGACAGCGGCACCGTAAGCAACAGCTTCATCAGGGTTGATGGATCTGTTTGGTTCCTTACCGTTGAAGAAGTCAGAGACTAACTTTTGGACCTTTGGAATTCTGGTAGAACCACCGACTAAGACGATTTCGTGAACTTCACCCTTGGAAGTCTTGGCATCAGTTAAGACCTTTTCGACTGGTTCAATGGTGTTTCTGAATAAATCAGCACATAATTCTTCGAATCTAGCTCTGGTGATGGAGGTGTAGAAGTCAATACCTTCGAATAAGGAGTCAATTTCGATGGAGGTTTGAGCGGAAGAAGATAAAGTTCTCTTAGCTCTTTCACAAGCAGTTCTTAATCTTCTTAAGGATCTTTGGTTGGTGGATAAGTCCTTTTTGTTCTTTCTCTTGAATTCTTGGATGAAGTGGTTAACTAATCTGTTATCGAAATCTTCACCACCTAAATGGGTATCACCAGCAGTAGCCTTAACTTCGAAGATACCGTCTTCAATAGTTAATAAGGAAACATCGAAGGTACCACCACCTAAATCGAAGATTAAAACGTTATGTTCACCCTTACCTTCGTCCTTCTTATCTAGACCGTAGGCAATGGCAGCAGCAGTAGGTTCGTTAATAATTCTTAAAACGTTTAAACCAGCAATGGCACCAGCATCCTTGGTAGCTTGTCTTTGAGAATCGTTGAAGTAAGCTGGAACGGTGACAACAGCATCGTTAACAGCGGAACCCAAGAAGGATTCAGCGGTTTCCTTCATCTTGGTTAAGATCATAGCAGAGATTTCTTCTGGAGTGAAGACCTTGGTTTCACCCTTGAATTCAACTTGAATCTTTGGCTTAGTATCTTGTTCAATAACCTTGAATGGGAAGTGCTTCATATCACTTTGGACATCTTCGTCAGAGAATTTTCTACCGATCAATCTCTTGGCATCGAAGACAGTGTTAGCTGGGTTCATAGCAGCTTGATTCTTAGCAGCATCACCGATTAATCTTTCAGAATCAGTGAAGGCAACGTAAGATGGAGTAGTTCTGTTACCTTGATCGTTAGCAATGATTTCAACTCTATCATTGGCGAAGTGAGCAACACAGGAGTAGGTAGTACCTAAATCAATACCGACAGCTTTAGACATTTTTTTTGTATTTATAATATATTTAATATATTTTGGATGGTTTTTATTATTATATTACTTTATTAAAACTAAACAATGAGTAAAATAATTTCAGAAAATGAATTGAAACATTTCATTCTGTTATATAGCTTTGAAAATGCCAACATGCTCAAAAAAAAATTTATTAGCAAATAATTACGATTTTATTCCAACAAATTGCTAGAACTTTCCCTCACCATGTATAGACACTTTAAATATGACGCCAGAATTTTCCAGAAAAAAAAAAAAATCAGAGAATTAAATTCCAATGTGAAATATTTGATAAAATTTTTTTTAAACCCAGATTAGCTTGATTTAGGATATTTAGTGTTTTTTCCTCAAGTGTCTGGAAAAAAACAGATATATAAACTTTAAATCGAACATTCTAGAAAAAATTTGATATTTTATGGTGTGTTTTTCGGATATAAGCATGAACACACACACAAAAAAAATACTTTTCATGTTTTGTTGTCAAGCTTTAAAAAGTTCTGGAAAAAAATATATATATGATATAAAAATTTGTTGGGTGGTCCACGTGACACTAGTCAAATCTGTATCTCTTATCAGTTCTTGATCTTCTTGTACAATTCTGAGGTATCAGTCAAGTAATAAACCATATTGCATCTTTGGTAGTAATCAATGGTCATTTCCATGTTGTTGATAACAGTATCCAAGAAATGACAATCTTTTCCTAATAACATACTCTTGTAGTTGACCTCGTTATCAGCATGGACAATGTGCAAGTGAAGTTGATAATAAGAAGGTTGGTAGTGGAAGTACATCTTCACCTTGTCAATACTTGTATTACCGTATTTCTTTAAAATCTCAAACTCAATAAACTTTCTAACACTCTTCAACATATCCAAGTGTTCTTCACAGTTGAAATCTCTAATGGACTTGAACTTAGAGTCTTTGAACAACAATAACAAGTACATGTTCTTCAAATCAGTTTCATCAGTCCACTTCATATCTGGAAGAACCAAAAAATCAGGCTCATCAAATCTTACAAATTCTTGTTCAGTTTTCCTTTGAATAATGTTGTAAACCCATTGGATGGATCCTTCATTGATATTTTTCTCAATATAAGGCTTAACAGTGCTGTTGTAAATTTCAGGTGTTTCAATCACTTGGAAGTTCTTGTTTTGGTAATCGTACTTTGACAAATGCTTGTCTGTGGCTGGGTATATCAAGTTGAACTTGTAATCAGCAGCATTTTCAGTGGTGTTTAAGGAACCTTCTCCCCAATGATAGCAATCGTTGTCCTTGGTGTTTTTGAAATTGGTGTAGTCCAAGATATCAGATGGTGATAAGTTTTGCTTGTTGATGTGCAAAATAGCTCTATTTTCTTTTGAGACTTCATCTTCACCATTCACTGGAATAATACCATATATGGATAGAGATTTGCTGACTTCGTCTTGGTGCAGGGTTTTGATGTATTTGAACTTGGATAAAAGTCCTTCTAATTGAGATGACATTTTTTTTGGTGTTAGTAAATGAGATCTTTTTTTTTTTTTTTATAAAAATAAATCAGTGCTTTATTCTTGTTGTAAAGATTCTGCAAGTGTGTATTAATCAATCTTTAAGAATAAACTTGAAGTTGATTGCTAAAGAAAAGTTATTCTGCCCACGTTTATTTCATTATATCCGAATAATTCTATCTCATCCAATATATCACCCTTCAGATATTGAAATATAAATTTTTTAAAAAATTGAAATAATATAAATTATGTATTCAAATTTTACTAACATCATAATATATATTCAGGGTATACTTTTAGTCAGCATGAAAGACAAACTTCCTTCTGCTAATTAATATAACTAATCTATTCTTTAAGCTCGTTCGCATAATCACGCAAAAAAAGTCCTTTACATCATTTCCTAGTTTTGTTTTTGAACCTTTTCTGGAGCAGCACTCAACAAAGGAATCTTGAAGTCAATGAACTGCTTAATAATTACATTTTTGATGGTTTGTTCGTATACATCTTGAACAGTCTTTAAAGATGGATTAGAAGCAGCAAATCTGGATAAGGCAACGCTTATTCTTTGGTCCAAACTCTTGAAGTTATTGATCAACAACTGGGTGTTGTTCTCTTGGCTCACTTCCTTGGTGTTTGAATAATCAATCAATCTCATCTTGATGAATATCAGGTATGCAGTCAATTGGATCCATGATTTGCTTTGGAAGGTTATGGCCTTGAAAATCAATTGTACAAGCAAATAAACTTCACACATGGAAGAAGCATTGACTAGCTTGCCTCTATGGTTTCTTAGGATAATTTCTAAGTTAACCAAAAAGGACATTAAGGACTCTGGGATAAAGGAACGACTCTTACCATTGCTCTTTTCATTCTTTTTGTATACATACGATAGGATGTGGAAACATGAGAATATTAGGAAAGGAGGGATGGATAACAAACTAGCCTTAGAAGCAGTCAAAATCCAAATCAATGCTATGAAGAAGTATTGGAAGTTGACATCACTGACGACCTTCTTCAATGACTTGCTTTTAACAGTCTTGGTTTTTGGTGGTAAAACGTACTTTTGAGTCAATTGCACACCAAAGGATATTAATACACCAACAAAAATTAGCTTGTAGAATTTAGTTGATGTACAGAAAGTTAGGGCATATAGCAATGAACTGACCAAGGTCAAACAATGACCAAAGAACCATACTTTTTCGTAAGATACATTTTTAAGGTATCTCTTGTAATCTGGTGACATTGATGGTTTATGGGGGAAGGTTATTGGTGTGTTAAAACTCCTTTACAATTTGTTTGACCAAAACCTGTTCAAAAAAAAAAAATAACAAGTAAAGCTTTAACCCGTGAAAATCAAGAATCAAAAAAAGAGCATGAAAAAAAGAAAAAAAAATCTCCTTCATTTATGATTATACTTCAGTCGCTCTTAAAGTTTTTTTTTTTAAAAAAAATATTAACTTGTTGTTACATAATTAGTATATAGGTTGAAGCCTTAACGTAAAAATCCTTTCTTCTTATCCCTGGAAGTGGCTATGCTTGCTTGAGGTACCTTTGTACTAACGTCTCTGGCAGAAGGTCCGTTATTCGATTGCAAGTGCATTTCCAATTGATATTTCTTTTCTTCCAATGCCTTCAATTGCTTGGTTAACTTGTCCTTCATTTCCTTGTGCTTCAAGAACAATTCGTTTTCCGACTTTTGTAGTTTCTTTTCCTTTTCCAGAACCTTTTCTAAGAAGATTTGCTTCATTTCAGATTCCAACTTAGATAATTTGGCTTCGTGTAAGGACTTTTCTTCCTTTAACTTTTCGCTTGGATCAAACTCTTTGAAAATAGAGTTATCTTGTTTGATTCCTAGACTTATTAACTTTTGGGATCTGTATTCTTCATACAATACTTCAGATGTCTTTTCCTTCAATTCTTCCATGAATTGCTTAATTAGCAAATCCTTTAAGAAAGTGAAATCACTGTGTTTTGGATTGTCAACGTTCAAAGTACCCCATGGATATACTCTGGCTCTCTTACCGGTAGAGTCTACGTCAGTACCAGCCATGACTGCTAATGGGTACTTGCTTACTAATTCACCAATGTATGCGCTGTTTTCCTTATCATCGTCGTGGTAAACGGATGGAGTAAAGTAGTTGACATTGTATTCAGCTAATTGTTTTAAAATTCTATTTTTGAAACTCTCAACTTCTTCAGCAGTCTTTAAAGTATCAGATTTGGCAATGATTGGAATCAAATTGGAAATTGGACTGATCTTGGAGCAGAACTCTAAATCAAAGTCAGTTAAGCCATGACCATTTGGTTCAATTAGGTAAAGAACACAGTGGATTCTTGGGTCATTGAATTCGTGCAACTTTCTTCCAATTAAGTTTTCTTGTTCCAAGTAGTAGTCGTATCTTCTATGGATTTCATTCATGATTGGAACATATGAATCAGTGTTATCAATGTAACCACCAAAGCCTTCGGTATGAACAACATTCAATCTCAAGCTAACACCATTTTCTTCGATAACGGTGTTGATGCTTTTCAAGTTTATGTTTTTTTCATCCAAATTGGCATTGTCTAAACCAGTGCTATCGCCCATGGTGTCTTGCAATTGCAATCTTCTTAACTTTTCAGATAAGTTTCTGGATATTTGTTCATCACTGGTTCCCTTGGATTCAGCTTCTTTATCGGTCAAGTCTCTGTTAAATAAAGTATTGATTAAGGTCTTCTTACCTAAACCATCTTTACCAACAAGCATTAGGTTGAATTCAAAACCTTGTCTAATGGACTTTCTGTGGTATTGTTTTGGCAAGTTGGCAAAACCAACATAACCTTGTGTTAACTTCTTGGTCAAAACCTTGAAAACAGGTTGTTGAGGTAGAATTTGTCTTAATTGGTCTTTTTCTGGTGATTGGGTTGGGATTTTAGCTTCAACTTCGGACATGTTTATTTTGTTTAAAAATTGTTGTGTGTTGAAATATTTAATTAATGCTATTTATAGGAAAAATGACAAGTTGGTTTATTAGTTTGTAGATTGTATAAACTGAGATAATCTAAGATAATAGAGACAATTGAAATACCCTTTTTTTTATAAAAAAATACTATTAGTTTTAATAAAATATTGGTTTGGTGTTTGTTTTTCTTTGATTTCTAAGATCAGTTTTTTTTTTTTTTGTTTTGTGTACTTGCAACGTTTGTGTATTTTTCCACACAAAAAAAACAAACAAACATGGATTTTTTTTTTTTTAGCTGCAAAAAAAGAAGGAAAAAAAAATTTTTATTTTTTGGTGAAATACACAGGAATCTGGATTAATCAAGTGTCTTTGAGAGCGGGGGAATTTTTTCTTTGGAATTAGTAAAACTTCCTAAACAGGTAACATAATTGTTTTATATCCGCTTCATTTAATTGGTTTTAAAAAATTTCATATTAATTACAAGACTATTAAGTTTTATGTTATCATAAGATGACTATACTCTAAGTGGTATCGTCTAAAGCATCAAAAATATTCTCTGGTTCAATGACAAGCATCTCTTTCATCATTAGACGACAATGTTCTGGTGATAATACAGTCGGTTTAAGACATCAAGATTGGCATTTTGCTTACTTTATGCAACATACATAATGCTTTACGTCATAAGATTCCTTAAATAATATCAACTAAGGTGCAAATCGTGTGCAGCGAGTTTAATAACAGCTTTACTGCAAATAATTGTAACATTTTTTGAAGTTCAAAAACCCCACCTCAAATTTTTTTGTAAAAAATATTCGAAGCTCGATTAGCTCAGTTGGTTTAGAGCGTAGTGCTAATAACACTAAGGTCAACAGTTCGATCCTGTTATTGAGCATTGTTTATTTTTTGCAATTTTTTTTTGTTTAAAGAACAATCAAAAAGCCGATACTAATTTTTGATTGTCTGTAACATTACGTAATTGATGAACTGCGTCATTAAAGCTGTTTTTTATTATTATCATGTAATTTAACGAAATGAGCAAATAATGCTGATTTTAAAAAATAAACTTATCTTAACTTCGTTTTTAACGGTGTTTTTTTTTTTTTTTTCAAAATCTGAGAATACGATGCGCGAATATCGCTGGTTCTATATCTCTGGTATTCAAAAAAAAAAAATAAAGGGAAATACGTTTATTATCAATTGTATATAAACATGATGAAAAGAAGAAATTGTTTTCTAATTTCAACAATCGAAAACAAATAATATACACCATAAAATTATATATAAAAAAAATATGTCCAGTGTTCAAGTATATTCCCTTAAAATTGGGAATGGATACCACGAACAATCAGATAAAACAGTCAAAAACATTATTATCACTGTATTACATGAAACCCTTGAGAAGTTGAGTGTTTCTGAAGGATTGAGTGAAGATGAAGTCAACTCCATACAAAAAACCATAAATGTCACCAAAGGAAACAAAAAGGATGAGTATAACGTCACCATCCCATTATTCTTGTTACCTAAGAACCAAGAAACCAATGTCGTTGATGTGATCAATGCAAGATTCAAGGTTATTGGTTATTCCATTGATAATGTCAGAAAGATGACCTGTGAATCCCCCGAAGAGGATATCTTTTCTGACAAATTCTGCATCTCCCATTCACAAGGAAAGATGTGTGAAGAGTGTTTGTGTGGCAAGGACTGCTGCAGCACCACACAAGAAACTGAAATGGATGTTGAAAAAATAGGTGATGACCAAAATGAGTATGTTGTGAAGGCCTTGATCAATGGTATCACCTGTACTGCATGTACTGCCACCATTGATAATGTCTGTAAAGAACTTTGGTATGTCAAGTCCAATGAAATCAACTTCATCACCAAGGTTGGTATTTTCATTTTGAAAAGCAATGACATGTCTATCATTGATGATTTGAAAGACAACATTGAAGACTGTGGTTATGACTTTGAATTGCTTGAAGAACCTGTTTTGTATGAAGATCCTTCTAAAAAAAAAGAAGTTGATCAAAGTGAAAATATGGTATTCCAAGTGTCAGCTTCCATTGATGGTATTTACTGTGCTGCTTGTGTTCACACCATTGAGAACGCACTTGCCAATGAAACCAAGCTTAATGATCTTGTCATTGCTGCTGAGATCAATCCAATCACAAAGATTGGTAATTTCATGCTAAAGAACTACAACGATGATGTTAGAAATCTTTTAACAGAAACAATTGAAGATTGTGGATATTCCTTTGAAATCCTTGATGAAGTTCAAAATGTTTCCAAAAACAGCTTGAAGACAAAGCTTTACAGAACCATTAACTTGAAGATAGAAAACATGTACTGTAGTCAATGTCCTTTGAGAATAGAACAAGCTCTTAAGAACATCATCAAAGTTTCCGATACAGACTTGAAATTGAAGTGGAATGAAGCTCCAAAGTCAAAACAAAATTCAAACAAAAACTTGAAAAAGACACATGAAGTTTTGAAGATTATTTACAAACCAAGTATCACAAATGGTTTGAACATAAGAAACTTCATTGAAATTATAAACTCCATTGATCCAAAGATTACCGCAACCATTGCTGAAAAGGAAAGTATTCAAGACCACATGAACAAGATTGCCAACAAGGAGTTGAAGAACATCGCCATAAGATTGGGAGCTTCTTTTATCTTTGCAATCCCATCATTCATCTTTGGTATACTGGTCATGTCCTTACTTCCTATGGAAAACCCATTGAGACACCACATGGAACAGAAGACTATTGGAAATGCAAGTATTTTGATGTGGGTTTTGTTTGCTGTTTCTACTCCTGTTTTCTTTGGAGTTAACTTGATTTTCCATAAAAAGGCATTCAAGGAACTTAGGGTATTGTGGAAGATGAATATTTTGTTTGACCACAACAATAATAGCAAGAACTTCTTAAGTGGATTCAACTGGAAGGCGTTCTTCAAGAGATTTGTGAAGTTTGGATCCATGAACATGTTGATTTCATTGGGTACCAGTGTTGCTTACTTTGCATCAATTGCCATGGTTGCCTTGTCTACCAAACAAAAGCCTGGTGATCACATGTATGAAACATACTTTGATAGTGTTGTGTTCTTGACCTTCTTTTTATTGATTGGTAAGTTTTTGGAAAACTACAGTAAAAAAAAGACAGTTGGTATGTTGAACAATTTGTCAGCTGTTAGTGGAGACTCATCAGTAACAATCATTGACCAAGTAAACAGTAAAATCACTGACATTCAATACATCAAGGTTCCTAAAAATCAATTGGAAATCAATGATATCATGTTGATTAAACCAGGTGAATCGCCAGTAGTTGATGGTATTTTGTTAATTCCTTTACAACAAGATGCTGATTTCAAAAAAGATACAGTCATCACCCAATTTGATGAAAGTTCTTTGACTGGTGAGTCCTTGCCTTGCAATAAGGTCATTGATGATTCTATTTATGCAGGAACCATCAACTTGACCTCTGCTATTCATTCTCAAATCAAGGACATTGATAATTTGTCTCAAGGGTCTCTTTTGGATAAGATCCTAGAATCTATTACCATGGGTCAAGTCAACAAAAGAGCCTCTTTGGAAAAGACTGCTGATAACTTGACAGCTTTCTTTGTTCCAGCCATTTGTTTCATTTCCTTAGTTGTTTGGTTTATTTGGATGGGTTTGGGTTATTCCCATCACCTTCCTATCAGATATGTTTGCAAAGAAGATTTGGAAATGTGTTCACAAAACTGGGCCTTGTTCTCCGTAGGCTTTTCCATTTCTGTCTTTGTGATTTCATGTCCATGTGCCTTGGGTTTGGCAGTACCATTATCTATGTTTGTTGGAAGTGGTGTCTTGGCCAAGAACGGTATTTTACCAAAAGGTGGTGGTATGGCTTTACAAAACTGTAATGAAATTGATATTGTTTGTTTTGACAAGACAGGTACTTTAACTCAAGGTAATGTCTCTGTTGTTGATTACATTGCTGTTGATGATGGCAAGTGGGATGTTTTGAGATACATGGAACAAATGAGTAATCATCCATTGAGTCATGCAGTTGTTGATTACATCAATGCTAAGCTTTCTGATTCTACTGACAACTTGGATTCATCCTTGGTAGGAAATGTTGAGGAGGTCTCAGGAAAGGGTTTAATTACAGACAAGGGTTATATTGTAGGAAATGAGAAGTTCTTGATAGAAAACGGTTACGAGTTTGATACTGATACTTTGGATTCGTTTTTGACCTGGAAGAGAAGTGGATACTCAATAGTTGTGTTTGGATTTAACAAGAGAATATTGGTGTCCTTGGCTTTGGCTGATACCTTGAGAGAAGAAACCAAGTTTGTTATTAACGAGTTGCAATCAAGAGGTATAGAAGTTTACATGTTATCTGGAGACAACCCAATCACAGCAAGTGCCATAGGTGAGCAACTAGCCATTGAAAATGTGGACAAATACGTCAAAGGTGGTTTGTTGCCAGAAGACAAGGCTGATGTTGTTAAGGAACTAAAGAACAGTGGGAAAAAAGTAGTGATGATAGGTGATGGTATAAACGATGCCCCAGCCTTGAGTAATGCTAGTGTTGGTGTGGCTTTGTCTACATCAAAAACCCAAAGTGAAAACAGAACTTCTGATTTGGCCTTGTTGTCATGTGACTTTGCTATTTTACAAAGAGAAAGACCATTATTAAGCTTGTTGACTTTGTTAGATGTATCTAAGGTAACCTTAAGAAGAGTATACATGAATTTAGGATGGGCCTTGTTGTACAATGTTTTGGGGATCCCAATAGCAGCAGGAATTCTATACGAGCCTTTGGACTTCAAGTTGTCTCCTACATGGAGTGCATTTGCTATGGCAGCATCAAGTGTGAGTGTGGTTGTGTCATCCACACTTTTGAAGTTTTACAAGCCTGTGGACTACACAAAGAAGTTGGCTAAGAAAGTAGGTGGAGATTGATCTCCGTTTTATATACGCCCTAGTGTGGCTTTTTTTTTTTTTACTATAAATATTATTATTATTTTTTTTTTATTCTAGAATAATAATAAAAAATGTATGACATTTTGAGACATATCTTGCTTTGTTTAATATTTGAAATACCCCACGCATCCCTCATAAATAAAAAAATGACATTTATCCACGCAGTTTTTGTCAGCCAAAAATAAAAAAAGGGACAGATGCCCCGAGTCGTTTATCACACATTTTTTTAATTCACGGATATCATTAAAAAAAAAATAACGTAAGGACAAAATGTGTGACCTAATAATATTTTTAATCATAATAATTCATGACATCCCTTTTCTTTAAATATATTACATAAAAAACATGATTACATCACACATCTTGTATTAGTATATAAACAGAGGTTTATGAATCTTAATTTCAAAATAATATATAATTTTATTTTTATTAAAGAATTAGATATATAAAAAAACCAAAAAAAAACATTTGTTGTTATTAAACCCACACAAGCACTTTTTCAAAACTCTTTCATAAATACATATATAATAATGGCCTACTTAACCTTAAACCCAGTCATCTGCCCAGCTTACGTTCCAACCTTCGACGAAGAATCCGAACAAACCATGCAAAGAAACAGAAGCGACTCTGTTTGCTCCACTGCCAGCTACGACTCCATGAGAAGCAACGGTTTCAGACCAATGAGACTACAACAATAAAACGTTAGCAACTCATTTTCAAAAAAAAGAGAAAAAAAAACATTCACATTCGGAAAAAATGTTCGATTTCAATGAACAAAAAAATATAATATAATGAAATCTATGACTATATATAACTTTTTTTTTTAATTTATAAAAAATAATAAAAATCTATCACTTCTTTTTCTTATCTTTGATGTAACTAATGATCAAAACTCTTTCATTGTAGCACATCATCATTACTAATATCAAGGCACATATAACATTCATCAATAATTGCTTGAAGTTATGGGTGAATTTACCTACACAAGTATAGACAAACAACCAGACAAATGCTGATATAAACCCAATGTTTCTAATATGTCTTAGGTTAAACAATTGCTTCAAAGTATGGCTTGCTCTTAATTCTTCAGGTAAGTTTTTCTTATAGAATTGGGAAATAAACACGGTACAGTATAATATTCTCAAGATCATACTGATTCCATTTGATAAAATCAATCCTTCCAATGACAAGTGATAGATTTTTATAAAAACGTAGCAATTTGTCATGAAGACTGCACTCAGAGCCATCATCATGTATGACTGTCTAACAATCTCATCACCACTAGCTACACTTTGGAAAAAGGCTTCAAGGATACCATTCATGGATAGCAAAGGCAAGTAACAGCAATAAGTTCTTATGGTTTCCAAAACAGTTGTACTACTCCACTTAGATCCAATCAAGAACTTTAGCAAATAAGATGAATTAATAGGACCAAATATTAAGATCAAAATCGACAAGTACATGTACCCTTTGATGATATTTGAAATGACTTGGAAACTTAAAGTCAGAGTCTGCTTTGAAAAGTTCTTTTGAGAAGTGAAAGTAGAGGTTGTGCTGCTGAAGATCTTGGTCAAAAACAATCTGGTTATTTCCTCAATAGGTTGGAACAAAATTCTTGTTATTAATGAACCGTAGTTTGCCAATAGGGAATAAATACCCTGTTCTTCTATGGAACACAAGGAATTGATAATCACCTTATCACCCTCGGTTAACAAGTGCTTAAAGCACATTTGGAAGTATACTCTTTTGAAGTGAGTTAAGATCTCCCCATTAAAGTAGTAAGTCTTTTTCTTGGAATTGTAAACAGCATTTAAACCATCATCGTTGCTTTCAGGCTTGATCAGTGTCAATTTCAAGCTGAATTTATTGTATGGTTTGAAGTTCTTCTTGTAATCCTTGTAGTAAAGTCCTAGAAGGATGATTGCATATGCTAGCTTACCTAGAGAAAATCCTAAGATGGCAATCCCTTCTTCAGATACGGCAACATTGGAATATTTGTTGGCATTGATAGTAACATAGATTGTCAAAAAGTTTATCACATTACCAACAGTCAAGCTTACACCTTCAAATGTGGATCTTGTATTGTAATTCAACAAGTATTGATTCAAATTGTAGAAGAACTCAACACATAATTCTAGTATGATACTGATCCATAAGATTACTATTGACAATTGGAAGTGTGGTAGATTTCTGAAGTAAGAATTTATCTTGTTGTATTGCCATATAAACAACACAGCAGACAATGGAATACCAATTATCAAGGAAACATAGGAAAAGTTAATGATACTTTGAAGATTGTTTCTGCTGATGTTTTCTATCTTCAACATGTCTTTGTCTTTTTCGTCTGAATCCTCCTTATCAGTGACATTTGATATTCTCAAAATACATATTCTGATGGCTTCTCTGGAAAAGAACAAACAGGTATCATGAAGAAAAGTCAAAAATGCCATGATACCAAATACTTTTGGTGACAGGTATCTAATGAGCAGGTTGTTCATGACAAATGTTAGGATCTTTGTGAAGAATTGCTGGAGGATCAAAAATGAAACCCCCTTTGTTGATTTAGAAAGCAAGTTTTCATCACTCATTTTGTTGAAGGATGGTATGGGTATATTAAGCTATTTGATGTTTTGTAGAAATATCATTTTAAAGTGTAATAGGTGTTCAAAAAAACAAAAACGAAAATTATTCAGTGATTTTGTGTGCACGCGTGTTTGTTTATATCCGATAATATCACCAAGAAAATGTTCTACATACATAGTTTTTTTTAATTCTTCCGTTTATTATTTACAATTATTTTTTTTTTCTTTAAATTTGAATCCTATTATGACAACAAGAACAGTAACCAAAAAAATATATATAGTGTAGATATATAACCCCCCCAATATGGTTGATGAATCTGAAAGAGCAAAAGATATTCCTGTTGTTGAATCGGTCAAAAAAGAAGCCACAGAAGAAGTAAACGATGATGAAGATACAAGCAATGAACTTCCCAATAAACGTCGAAAACTAGATGTTGATCCAGAGCTAAAGAAGTTTCTGGTGAATTTGTCTCAAGAAACAAACAGCTCAATAGATTACCTGCGCTACTTGACATCTCTTACAGAACAAGACAAAACAATGCCTTTGAATAACGTTGCAAACATAATGAAAAGCGTGCTTCCCCCAGGAACAAAAATATCCAAAGAGGCCAAGCAACTAATGCAAGATTGCTGCAGTGAACTCATATCTTTTGTTACATCAGGAGCCACAGAGGCTGTGTTTGAAGACAAAAGAAAAACTGTTCTAGGAGACGATATAATACAATCGATGTACACGCTAGGGTTTCCAAATTACTCAGAAATAATGACTATTTACCTACAGAAATACAAAGAGTTTCAGATACTCAGACAGCTGACTATAGGAATCATAGAACAAGACGGACAAGGAAAGAAATACAAAAAAAGACAGGATAAGGAAAGCGAGGATGCAGCTGAAGAAGGGTCGGAAGATGCAAACGAGGAAGCATAAGGAAATAAAGCTGTTGTTTTTTTTTCATACTTATATATTTATAATAACTAGTTTACTGAGTTGTCATTAAACACAACTTTAGTTTTTTGATACTTTGTTTACACATTGATTCTTTTCGTTCTCAACGGATTTAACATTTATTCAATAATTTCTTAGGCGATTACAAGAGAAGAAAAAAAATGAACCAATTTTTAGCTTATATTCCTGTTAATCGGGAAAAAATGAATAGTCAGTGGCAAATAGAATATCATTGTAAGTAACCAACAACAAACCATTAAAGAAGCAAGTGTTGCGTAATTATATTAACTATAAATACACAATATGAAACCTGCTAATAAACTTTTAACCTCAAATCTAATCACCAATGTTGGGAAGAGATACATTTCATTGGATGTGATTACTGCCAACAACACTATAAAAATACAACTACAAAATACACCAAAGACCAATCGTTTACTTAGAAATGCCGTAGACAAGCAAAAAAAGATGAATGTGCAATCTTTGAGATCATTCAGTCATTCTAAAAAATTCTTGCAAAAAGACGATAAGGACAATAAAAAAGATAACAAAGTAACTGAAGAGGATTTGAACAAAATCAAACAAGTAACTGGGTTCAGGGAACAAACAAAGAAGGGCGCCTCAGATTCTAAAAGCTCAGGTAACGGAGAAGGTTCTGAAGACCATATTCCATCTGTTTACCCACCAGTCATGGCCTTGAGAATTTATAAACAACCATTACTACCTGGTCTAGCAAAACCATTAGTGGTTAGCGATCCTGAGATTGTTGAAACCTTAACAAAGTGTATAGAAAACAACCAATTCTACGTTTCTGTGTTTTTAAACAAAGACAAGGACGGAAAGTCTAATGGCAAATTCAATAAGGAACATGCAGACAGATTCACCAACATGGATGATGTATACAACATTGGTACAATTTGTGAAATCTCCCACGTATATGAAAGTCAATCAGCAACTTCAACTCTTTTATTATATCCGCATAACAGAGTCAAGTTGTCTGAAATCATTAAAGTTCCAGAATTAGAAGAAAAGAGCTTATCTGAAGAAATTGCCAAGCTTAAAGAAAACGAAGGTAAGTCTGAAACACCAAAGGACGGCAGTGAATCTTTCTTGATGAACGAAAATGTCACTGTTGCTAAGGTCTCTGTTTTGGATGACAGCGAACTAGAAAGCAATCCTACCATAAGAGCATTAACCTCTGAAATATTGAAGTCATTGAAGGCATGTGCCAGTGTTAACTTCCCACTGAGAGAAGAAATCTCTGCTTTGGCTGAAGCCTTAGACTCCTTGTCTTCCAACCAAGACAAACATCCAGGAAAAATTGCCGACTTTGCAGCCAATGTCACAGCCTCCAGTCCTGAGGAAATCCAAGGTGTCTTGGAAGAATTAGACATTGAAAAGAGATTATTGAAGGCCTTGGAATTAGTCAAGCAAGAAATGATGAATGCTGAGCTTCAAACCAAGTTGAGTAAGTCCATGGACGAAAGAATCAGAAAAAGACAACACGAGTCTTTGTTGTATGACCAAATGAAGGCCATCAAGTCTGAACTAGGTATTGATGATGGTAAGCCCAAAGTCATTGAAAAGTTGGCCAAAAAAGCCAGCGAAATGAAGTTGCCTGAACATGTAAAGGTTGTCTTTGATGAAGAAATGGACAAAATGAAGACCATGGAAACATCAACAGAATTTACAAACACCAGAAACTATGTTGAGTGGATTTTGAATATTCCTTGGAACAAATTCTCCAAAGACCAATTCAATGTCAAGAAAGCCAGAGAAATTCTTGACAAGAAACATTACGGTATGCAAGATGTTAAAGACAGAATCTTGGAATTCATTGCTGTTTCTAAACTACAAGGAAAGAGTAAAGGGCAAATTGTATGTTTGGTAGGTCCACCGGGTGTAGGTAAAACATCCATTGGTAAGTGCATAGCCGAATCTTTGAACAGAAAGTTCTACAGATTTGCTGTTGGTGGGTTGTCAGACATTTCTGAAATTAAAGGTCACAGAAGAACTTATGTTGGTGCTTTACCAGGTAGATTAATTGAAGGTTTGAAGCAAGCCAAGACTATGAATCCTTTGATTATGATTGATGAAATCGATAAGATTGCTGAAAATGGTATCCGTGGATCACCATCTTCTGCTTTATTAGAAGCCTTGGATCCTGAACAAAATGATTCTTTCATGGATCACTACATTGATATTCCAGTAGACTTTTCCAAGGTTTTGTTCATTTGTACTGCTAATTCATTGAGCACCATTCCTAGACCTTTGTTAGATAGAATGGAAGTCATTGAGGTTTCTGGTTACACACAATACGAAAAGTTGGAAATCACCAAGAGATACATTGAGCCGGCTAGTAAGAAAAAGCATGGTTTGAAGAATGTTGATATTCACATTGAAGATGAAGCCATCAAGGAATTATTGAAGGGTTATTGTCCTGAATCAGGTGTAAGAACTTTGAAGCAACATGTTGATAAGATTTATAGAAAGCTTGCATTCAAGATTGTTGAAGAACATCCTGAACCAGAAGTTGAAGCCAAAGAAGAGGCTGCTGAAGTCAAGGAATTAGTTGAAAAGACTGCTGAACAAATTAAAAAGGAAACTGATGCCAAGGTCACCACCATGTTGGATTCTATAGATAAGAAGACAACTTTGGATCAAAGCACTTCTAAAACCAAAGAAAAAGACGAAGATGAGGTTGAAATAGAAATTGTTGAAGGTGATGAAAATGCTGCCGCTTCTAAATTTGAGATTCCATCTGAATACACCAGAACTGTCAAAAAAGAAGATTTAAACGCTTTGGTTGGTACTCCGTACTTTACAAAAGACAGAATTTACGAACAACCACCGGTAGGTGTTATTCCAGGTTTAGCTGCTGGTTCCATGGGTGGTTCTTTGCTATATGTAGAAAGTTGCATCACCCAACCTTTGATATACAGCTCATCTGCCCACTACCAAGCAACTGGTTCTTTGAAGGATGTTATTAAGGAATCAACAGATATTGCTTACTCATTCTCCAAGATGTACTTGGCCAAGAAGTTCCCACATAACAGATTCTTTGAAAAGGCTCATGTCCACACACATTTCCCAGCTGGTGCTGTTCCTAAAGACGGACCTTCTGCTGGTGTCACCATTACAACATCTTTGTTGTCTTTAGCCTTGAACAAGCCTATTATTAATACCGTCGCCATGACTGGTGAAATCTCTTTGACCGGTAAGGTTGGGGCCATTGGTGGTTTGAAGGAAAAGACCATGGCTGCTAAAAGAAGTGGTATGACTGAAATTATTTTCCCTAAGGACAACTTGGCTCAATGGGATGAAATTCCAGATATAGTCAAAGAAGGCATACAAGCCCGTCCAGTTGATTTCTATGAAGAAATATACGACTACTTGTTTGGCAAGGTTACTGCTGATGAAGGTAATAAAGTTTGGAAGAAGGAATTCGACATTATTGATAAGAAGAAAAAGAAATGATTTTAGCGAATATATATATGATGACTTGTAAATAAGTTTAAAAGATTTAAAGATAATTGTATTGTGTGTTAATCTGATTCAAGCTCTTCAAATTCAGACTCCGGATTACTGAATGTAGAGAGATCGTTTCCATCAACTGCTATCTCCATGCTTTGAGAGTTCAAGTTTTTGAAGAATGCATCTATATCTTCTTTTTTAACCACATCTTTGTTCTGAGCAAAACCAGTTAAAAAGGTCTTTAAGCCGTCTTTGAATGCATTGAACTTTTCAACATCAAGTTGCTTTTCTTGTACAGCAATTCTCATGATATCAGTCTCATTCTTTGAATATGTGTCCTCATCTGAAATGTAGTTTGTTGCATCGACTTTTATAATCGATTCAAACTCTTCTTTTGGAGGTTCATAAAGCTGGTATGGTTCCACCAAATCATTATACACAATTTTTCTGAGAAATGTTTCTAGATCTGAGGAATTCACTTGACGTTCTTTATTTAAGATGTATTGGAACAACTTTGTGTAATTTTTCTTCAATAGCAGTGCAGGTTTTTGTTTATACTCTGGCTGAAGTGTTGTTATCTGTATCAGAAGAAGCTTTGCCATTTCATTATATTTGCTAAAGATCAGCTCAAAAATATTTTCATACGTATTGTAACAATCACTACATACAAACTCGTCGAAATCATCTTTTGTCAGGCCATTCTCTTTTAGATTCAAACACCCTATATGGAACCAATCTTCATTACAGCTATGACCAATAGTGCACTGCACCATTTCATCATTTTCATCTGACAACGGAGTGTCATTGCAGAAACAAAATTCACCCTCAAAATTTCGCCCTTTTGTATTATCCAGATCATAATCTATATTCTTCTTGTTGAACAAACTACAGGAAAAATTCTGATCATTTTTTAGAGAGCCACATTCACAACTAAAGTCCTTCTTGTATCCAACTTCTATCAATTCATGTTTATAATGTTCACATGATATCGAACAACTATAGCAAATACCAACCTTGCAATCCAAACACGAAAAAATCATTTGCCTTTTGGCTTCAATAAGGTTAAAGGTGCATGTATCAAACTTGTAAGGCAAAGCTTCATAAGCCTGGAAGTCAAGCTTGTCCTGGTTTTCTAAATAATCCACAGCATCTATTATAGCATCGGTGTTCATTGCTGTCATTGTTGTTTTGGTATTTTATTGTGTTTTTAGGCAATCTGTTATAATTATATTTCCTAAAGGAGTAATAGATTAAGCATTTTGTTATCCCGCCCTGAAGCAGGAAAAAAAAAAAAATTTTTTTTAAACCCAAAATGTTCGTGTTTTTTTTTTTTTTTCATATTTTGCTATGATTATTCTCTGATTCTTTGGTGTTTCGGAATTATCTATACAGTACCAATTTGCAAACCATACCAAATACCAACAATGTCTAGTAACAATGGAGATTTGAACTCGGATAACAATAATATCACTAATAACAATACAAGTGATATCCCATCTTACAATAACAACCCTTCTTCCGAATTGAACTCAGAAGATATCAATCCTATCAACAGACGTAGAAGAAGAAGAAATATTCAAGACACAGGGAGTGATTCGGAAGATTCTGATGTTGAAAACGATAGTATTTTGAATAGTCAAATAATAAGTCAGCAAGGTTTACATACAGATATCAATTTGGAGCCAACAAGAAACAGAAACTCTAACTTACAATCATCTCCTGTTAGACCAGCAAGAAGAGGAAGACTTGTAAGAGAAGATGATGCTCTACAATCTTCTTTATATGGAACCATTGGTGAAAACACTAACATAAACCTAGACAGTATTGATGGTGATCAAGAAGAGGAAGATGGTTTGGTTGATGAAAGAATTCCTGATGAAAACCAAGATATTAGATCTTTGGATGATATCGCCAATGAAGAATTGATTGATGAAGATGAAGATGAGGACGAAAATGGTGTTGATTTGATGAATGAACAGTTTATGGAAAAGGATTACAATGAAAATAGAAAAGATGATCAATATGATATCAATGATAAAATGATTGATGATAAGGAAATAGCCGATGATCACGATGGTGCCGCCAGAAGAGCCGTTGATAGACAATTAAATCAAAGAGATAGAATGCTTGAAAGACGTAGAAAAAACGATGATCTTCTGAGTGACTTTGGTTCTCACTCTGATATGGACTTTGCTCTGCCCAGCAATGTCGGTAGAAGAAAACCTAAAAATGCATCCGGAAATGATGATCCAGACGGTTATTACAACTATGACGATGATGACATGGAGGCTGAGGATGAAGGTCTTTTCAACTACATGACTTTGGATGAACTAGCCAATGCCACAGCCAATTCATATGCCGACTGGGTTTCTCAACAAAAGGTAGCTGATACCATCTTTTATGAGCTGCAGCAGTTTTTGATTGAATACCAAGACGAAAACGGTAGATCTGTCTACGGTAATAAAATTAGAATATTAGGTGAAATGAATTTGGAATATTTAGAAGTTTCTTACAGACACTTGGCAGAATCTAGAGCTATTTTGGCATTCTTCTTAATCAAGGCACCTGAACAAATGTTGAAATTATTCGATGCTGTTGCCATGACCACTGTTATTTCCCAATATCCAGAATACAGCAATATCCACCAAGAAATCCATGTAAGAATTGTTGATTATCCAGTATTGAACCATATCAGAGACTTAAGAGAAACTAACTTACAAACATTAATCAAGGTCCATGGTGTCATTACCAGAAGAACAGGTGTCTTCCCGCAACTAAAGTATGTTAAATTTGATTGTTTGAAATGTAATCAGGTACTAGGTCCTATCTTCCAAGATTCTAATCAAGAAATCAAAATCACGTATTGTTCCAATTGTAAATCTAAAGGTCCTTTCAGAATGAACATGGAAAAGACCGTCTATAGAAACTACCAAAAAGTTACTATCCAAGAATCTCCTGGTTCTGTTCCTGCTGGTAGATTGCCAAGACATAGAGAAGTTATTTTGCTATGGGACTTGGTTGATACTGTCAAACCTGGTGAAGAAGTTGAGGTTGTTGGTATTTACAAAAACTCTTACGATGGTATTTTGAATGCCAAAACAGGGTTCCCAGTATTTTCCACAATCATTGAAGCTAATTCCATAAGAAGAAAGGAAGGGTTTTCAGGAAGAAAATCATTGAAGGATAGCTCCAGCAAAAAGAAAGGAAAGAAAGCTGCCAATGATGAAGATGATGTCGAAATGGGTTTATCTTCTGATGAAGATAACGTCTCTGATGATGATTTATCCGATGACGATCAATTGAATGACTCTGATGAAGAAGTTGATGCTTTTGAATATACCGAAAAAGATGAACAAGATTTCATCAAGTTGTCAAAGGACAAGTATGTTATTGACAAGATAATATCATCTATTGCTCCATCCATTTATGGTCACAAAGATATCAAGACCGCTATTGCATGTTCCTTGTTTGGTGGTGTTGCCAAGAATATTAACGGTAAGCATTCCATTAGAGGTGATATCAATGTCTTAATGTTAGGTGATCCTGGTACTGCTAAATCACAAATTTTGAAATATGTTGAAAAGACCTCTCATAGAGCTGTTTTTGCTACAGGTCAAGGTGCTTCTGCTGTTGGTTTGACTGCCAGTGTAAGAAAAGATCCTGTTACCAGAGAATGGACTTTAGAAGGTGGTGCATTGGTCTTGGCCGATAAGGGTGTTTGTATTATTGATGAATTCGATAAGATGAATGACCAAGATAGAGTCTCTATTCACGAAGCTATGGAACAACAATCCATCTCTATTTCTAAAGCAGGTATTGTTACTACTCTTCAAGCAAGATGTTCCATCATTGCTGCTGCCAATCCTATCAGTGGTAAGTATAATTCAACATTGACTTTATCACAAAATGTCAACTTAACTGAGCCGATTTTGTCCAGATTTGATATTCTGTGTGTTGTAAAAGATATGATTGATGAAACCAGAGATAGAATGTTAGCAATGTTCGTTACATCTTCTCATATGAGATCACACCCAGAAAACACTAATGCCCAAGGAGCTAAATCTAGTGACAAAGAAGAAGAGAGATTGAAAAAAGAAGCTGAGATTTCTCCTATTCCACAAAGATTGCTCATGAAGTATATTCACTATGCCAGATCTAAATACTATCCAAAGCTATTGAACTTGGATCAAGACAAGGTATCCAGGGTTTATGCTGAGTTGAGAAGAGAATCTATCCAAACAGGTTCTTTCCCAATCACTGTTAGACATTTGGAATCTATTTTGAGAATTGCTGAATCCTTTGCAAAGATGAGATTGAGTGAGTTTGTTTCCAGCTCTGATTTGGATAGAGCCATTCATGTTACTGTTGATAGTTTCATTGGTACACAAAAGATAAGTGTCAAGAAGCAACTACAAAAGGCATTTGCTATATACACAGTTTATTAATTTTAAATTTTTCTTTACAGTAAACTATATACTCTATTTTTTTTTTATACTAAGAATAAATCACCTAGTTTGATTCCTTTTCTTCTTCGGTAGATTCTACAGGCTTGGCTTCAACTGGAGTACTCTTGGCCTTGGCCTTTGCAGATTCCTTTTCTTGCAATTCTTTGATTTCTTCAACACTCAATTGGAATAACTTGTATAATAATTCTTGTTGCAATTCCTTGTTGATCATGAAGTTCAAACAATTCTTACCCAACCAGACAGGGAACATCAAGTTTTCCTTGACTTCTTCATCAGAACCCTTTCTATCAAAGTAGATGAAAGCACAACCACCGGTAGTGACTTTTTGCATGTATTCCTTGAATTTTGGTTCTAGCTTGTATAATTCTTCATATCTGCAGAAGTTGTGGAACATACATAGCTTGACAAATTCAGGACTGTCGGTTCTATAAATCAAGTTGTTGGTATCTAGATCCATGAACTTTAAAGCGTGTGGTAAAGCTTCGTTTTGGATTCTCCAGTTGAATCTGGCATTGATATCAGCAACGTTTTGATCTGGAACAGTCTTCATAGCAGATTGTTGAATGAACATCTTAACACCTGAGAATACTAACTTCAATCTAGAGTCATTGCTTTGGATTACATCCTTAACGATTGGGGAGGTGTAGTAGATGGACTTGACTGGTTCACCTGAAGCATTTCTAACCAACATGGCATCTTGAGGGAATTTGTCATTCAACTTATAGTAGTCAACAATTTTGCTAGTGACTTCATGGTCAGTTGGTAAGAAAATGAATGGTTCTTCGTTGAAGTCTCTTGGCATTCTAGACTTCTTGACTGGTTCAGTGGCAGCAGTGGAGACGGCATCGGCTTTTTCAACAGCTGTTTCGTCTTCATTTTCAACAGGCTTTTCTTCAATCTTAACCTTCTTGGCTGGGTTTTCAGCACCAACTTTGTATTTTTCAAAGGCAGTGATAAAGAAACCACCAGTGTTTTGTAATTGAGGGTAAACTCTGATACATCTTTCTAACTTGAATTCTTCAATTTCTTCTTTGGTTGGAGGCCACATGGACTTGGATAACTTGGTACACTTTTCGTCGTTTTCATCGTATTCGGCAATTTCTTCAGCTTCTCTGTTGAAAACCTTCCACCAGTTAATACCGTCAATTCTCTTTAATCCGTTCAAGTCTTTGCTGGAATCTAGTAATCTGATCTTTAAACCTCTCTTGACGTTATATGGA
This sequence comes from Hanseniaspora nectarophila, assembly GCA_030573495.1. NCBI lineage: Eukaryota > Fungi > Ascomycota > Saccharomycetes > Saccharomycodales > Saccharomycodaceae > Hanseniaspora > Hanseniaspora nectarophila. The sequence continues at coordinate 30,201 of JAJMDJ010000267.1, forward strand.
TCAGCATTGAATTCTCTGATGGCAGCAGCAACAACAGCTTCATTTTCAATTGGATTCAAAGAACAGGTACTGTAAACCAATCTGGCTTCGTTACCAACTAATTGGTTTTCTTCAGTGTAGACATTTGGAGTCAACAACTTCAAACCTCTCTTTAAGATGTTCAATTGGATTTGGTGTAAACCGTTACCACCTTGAATGGTCCATTCCTTCCAAACATTGACGTTCTTTCTCATGGTACCATCACCTGAACATGGAACATCACATAAAATCTTATCAAAAGACATGAAGTTCTTGTTGTCACCGCTTAAGAATAACTTTGGGAAGAATTGAGCATCGTGGTTAACAATGATCAAGTTTGGAGAGTTGATTTTCTTCAATTGATGGGTCAACATATGGGATCTCTTGAAATCAGCATCATTAGCCATGACAAAACCAGTGGCTTCTTCAGTAGAGTGCAAGAATTCTAACAATTGCATGGTTTTGGATCCAGGAGCAGCACACATATCCAAGACCTTGTCGGAAGGTTGGATCTTCAACAACAAAGGAGGAATCATGGAGACTAATTCTTGTCTAGCAATGTTACCTAAGACATTTTCCATAACCAAGAATTGTTGGAACTTCTTGAACTGTTCCTTCTTTCTGATAATGGTCTTGGAGATGTTGTATTGCCATAAGATATCGTGGACTTCTTCGGTTTCGTACCATGGAATGACAGTTGGAGCAGCGATGACTTCATCTTCATATTCGACATCATGTAGATGTGGTAAGATATCCTTTTTGAATAAGTTTAGAATTTCCTTTTGACGAGAGTTATCAGTGGTGATGTTGTTACCATTGGTGAATCTGAAAGTTAAAGGTAAACCTTCTTTACAGAACTTCTTGAAGGTTTCAAATTCTTCGTCATCCTTAAAAATTGGTTGTTTCTTGTAATAAGATTCCCACTTGGCGTTTTCCTTTTCGATTTCCTTCCAGTTACCGGTTTGAGATCTCTTACCAGAGTTTTGTTTGTTATTAGATCTTTTATTTCTACCCATTTTGTAATTATATGATCTGTTCAGAGTTTTTAAATTGTTGTTAAAGCGTCCAAGACTGTTGAATGAATTGAATATTTTGAGCTAAATTTGTAATCTGTTTGGTCCTTTATATATGAATTATTGAAATAACAAATTTGAAAATTGTAGTTTTTGTTAAAAAATTTTGAAAAAATAAAAAAAAAGAAAAGAAAAAAAGTCGTAAAGTGCATTTCCGAAATAGGCAAAACCGAGTGATTTTCTCTCTGTTAACATTTTTTTTTTCTTTGAAACGCAAAGTATGCATCACGTGCCACACGTTCATCTATTAATTATTCAAATATATACTCACTCTTCTAATTCTTCATTCATTTCATCTTTCATTTCCTCATATACTCGATCTGCCTCAATGTCTATAATATCATCCAGAAGCAGCTGCAGTCCCAGCATTGCAGACTCATCATACATCATCTCTTTGCTTCTGGCACTTCCCTTTTGTTTTCGCAGGTTGTACTCGTAAACATGCATGTATATGGCAAGAACATCAACCATCTGGTCGCTTTCTGCAGCACTGTTTGCTGATATTTCCTGTTCTATAAATGGAAAGATGTCTTCTTTTTCAGCCTCGTTCTCTATGTTGCTTTGTATGAATTTGTACAGGTACTCGTCATAAGACTTGTTGAAGTTGCTGTTATTGAGCAGGTGGCTGTACACAGATGGTGGCAGATACTTCTTCTTTTGTGTATAATCTCCATCAACCATAGTGTTAATAGTATAAAGTAATGTTATGGGTTGTTTGTTGTACTTCTTTTTTAAAAGTCTTTTTTTTTTTAAAAAATGTGAACTTTTAATATGAAAAATTGCGTACGGCTTTAGTTTTTCTTTCTCTAATAATTTTTGTTTGCTCCCATAAAACATTACACTTTTTTTTTTGAAATAGAATCATCAAAATACAGTAGATGACAGGTGTTTGAAAGATCCCAGCAACCCAAATAACCACAAATAAATAGCATTATAATATGAACTCACAAAGTTTTAATGAACTTCGACAAGACCCTGGTCTTAAAAAGTACTTTCCAGAGGGAACCAGTGATGAAGATATCAACAAAATAGTCATGAAGATTTTGAAGGAAAGACAGGAACTTAAGACAAAGCCTCCAGAACCTAAGGCAGAACCAGTCAAAGCACCACCAAAGAAAAAAACAGTCGAAAAGAAGAAACCTGAAAAAACATGTTCTTTCTGCCAAGGCAAAGGTCATCAAAGAAGCAAGTGTCCTAAAAAGTTGTATCCGGGTGTGGATGTATAATCATTACATTTTATATATAAATTATTCTAATGGTGTAAGAAAGTATTTTGAAAAAAAAAATCATATCTGTATTAAATCTTAAGTCTTTATTCAACCTTCTCTCTTTTCCATGGCTAACTCTCTTCTGGCAGCGTCTTGTAATAAATTGCAATCAACAAAGGACTTTTTCAAATGAACATATCTTATGTTGCTTCCCCTGATGAACAGATTCTTCAAACCTGCAAAGTGTGGGTTGTTTATATATTCCATGTCTCCTTGCTCATCAAAGAATGAGTCTGGTGTGCTGATGTTATCAAGCTTCAAGTTCAAGTATTGGTCAACTGATTTGAGTGTTCCTGTAAGCTTCAAGTTGTTTTTTAGTTCAACTGTGACTTCTTGGTCTATTAATGTTTTAAAAAGACTGAAGAATAGCATGTTTTTTTTTTCGTATGCAGATAAGTTTTTTGGTTTTTTCTCTACTCTCTTTTAATGTTGATACATGAAGCAACTATTTGAAAAAAAATAAATATATTTGTTCTTTTGGAACACTGATGGGGAGTGAAAGAAAAAAAAAAATATGAAATAACTTCCAAAAAAGTCAAATATTATATCCGATTGATATTAACAAATAATAATTTTTTTAAAAAGACAAATACCAATCAGTCTTTATTGAAACACTATTATATAATCAAGTATAAAGTCATTGTTGTTGTTTTCTTTTAATTATTCAATAACCAAATCTTCACCCATGACTCTTTTGTAAAGATCTTTGACATCTTCAGTCATGCTTTCAAAGTGGGACATGGCATCGTAACTCTTGCTGATAAAGACATTGTCCTTAGAACCGTCTTCCTTAGGCTCCAAGATTTCATTGACTTCGTAAAAGGTCTCTTCAATGTCACCCAACAAGGCCAAGGCAGGCTTGATTTCATCTAATGGGTTTGCACTGGTGTTTTCAAGTATGGTGGAGACAATAGCCAAGTTCCAGCCCTTTGGAGTCACAAAGTGCTCAGCACCCAATGCAGCAATGTATATGTCATTCTTTCTTCCTATTTGGTTTTGTGGCAAGATTATTTGCAAGGAGTCTCTTTGTTCAGTTGAAGAAATCTTGTGGTTCAATAAACAAATGCATCTGATGTATTTCTTACCAGTGGATTGAACTTTTTCAGGGAAGTAAGAAGGATCAGCGATTACAATTGGAGCCTTGACAGTTCCTTGAGGAATGGTCAAGGATTTGAATTTACCGTCATCATTGAATTTGATATCAGAAACAGGGGTATTCAACATGTAAATACCACCGTATAAAGCAGATAATCTGGCAAAGGCTTGTGGCAATTCACCCAAACCATATAATGGGTATAGGTATGGAGACTTACCAGCACCAAACTTGGCTACAGATTGGGAGTACAAGATGATTCTTTCAATACATTCTTTACATGGCTCTTTGATGTAATCATCAGTTGGGTATAAGGCCATGGCGTGACCAATAAAATCTTGAGAAGAGTTACCCAAACCAAACTTGTAGTAAACTTCTTCCATGGTATTTTTTTCCCAGTTGATGCCTTGGTGTGTTTTTGGATCTTCAAAGTTGTATTTGGAAACCCATTGCAAGAAATTCTTGACTCTGTTTTTTTCAAATAGACCTAATAAAGAAGAAGTAACAGCTTCGTATTCAGTGGATGGGACCTTGTAGATTTTACCATTCTTGTGGTAGACATAGGAACCTGAAATTTGCTTGAATTCCAAGTACTCAGTGACCTTTGTTGAAATCAAAATGTTGATCAATTCACCATTGGACATCAATAGCTTTGGAATCATATCAATGTTCCAGTCTCTTGGTCTTCCAAACTTACCGTTGTCTAAGTTTTCTGTTGGTTTGTTATTTTGTTCAAATAGCTGTTTCAAGTTGATAGAAGCAGTATCACCACCATAGTAGCCTTGCTTATCGATGTGTAAAATCTTTTTGTTTTGTGTGGATGATAAGATACCGGATAAAATACATTCTGTAATACCAGTACCTAAGATAATAACATCAAATTCTTCACCGTCTAAAGAGTCCATATTGTTAAGTGGTTGTTTAGGGATGATATGTTTTCTTTTTTTTTTTTTTTTTTTAATTATAGTTTTAAATTTGATTTATTATAAATAAAAAAAAATTTAAGGAGATATTTTTTTTTTATGAGTGTTTAAAAAAAAAAAAAAAAATTGGAAAAAAACAAAAACACACACTAGAAGAAAAAACAAAGATAATAAGGAATCGGTGACTAGCATTATGTTGTTATTGATTAAGTTAATATATAGTGATATACAATTGTAGTCTTTAACTACTATTTTTAATATATCAAGTTTTTTTTAAATAAAAACCTATTGAATTTTTGGATACAGACGTAATAATATGAGTATTTCCCTTATCTCTGTTAATTCTTGTGTATTTAGAAATTTCTTATATCCTTTTTTGGTAAACGCTACCATAAGATGTATAAATTGATATTTTGAAATGTTCATCACTTGCAAACTAAGTTCTATAAACACGTTGTACTAATATTCAGGCAAGTAGAGAATAAGGAATCTTTTTTATTTTAGATTAATAGGACTTAAAATTGTGATTAATTACTTTTTCAGTCAGTAATTATAGCGGTAAGCGGCCATCATTTGTCAGTACATATCATATTATCTGATACCTTTGGGCAAACCACAAAATTTTTTTGCTAATAAAAATTTAACGAAGCTCGATTAGCTCAGTTGGTTTAGAGCGTAGTGCTAATAACACTAAGGTCAACAGTTCGATCCTGTTATTGAGCATTGTTTAATTTTTTTGGTTTTTTTTTTCTTCCTTTTTTGTTTACATTTAATAGTAAATGGGTAATATTCGGGGTAAGTAGATCTATTAATTAATTTTTGTAAAATCTAGTTACACATTGATCTTTATATGAATGTAAACTATAATATTACTATTAAAACTAATAAATTATTTTATTTTTTAAAATTTTTTTTTATATAGTTTACTTTTAATGAGCAAACACTTATACATATCTGAGTGGCACATCTTTTATATTATAATTTATTAGTAGCAGATCAAAAAAAAATATACAATGAATTACATTCCCCGAATAGGAAATTTAACTAAAGAATTACGCATAAGCCAAAATATCACTATTTTTTTTTTTTTTTTTTTTTGTGAAGCTGAATTGCAGATTTTTCTTTTTTTTGTTTCGTGAAACCCACATTCAAATCACATTTTTTTTTGTGAACAGTTTTGTGCCTTTTTTCATGTAGTCTTTTTTTCTTTTTTTTTTTGAAGGTTAATATAGTATTGTGCTATAACATATAAGAAAGATACATATCACCCAATACCAGTATTCATCTTGTTAGAAACAAAACTTATTACTTCAAATACTCTTTCATCTGTATAGCGACAACAGAAAGATTATTAAAAAAAACAGGAAAAGTATTAAAAAAGAAAAAGAAAAACTCCAAAAAACAGAAGTACTATCTTCATAACAAAAGTAAAATATGGCGTCTGTTTCAACACAAAGTGCTTCTAAGCCTTCCAATTCAAAAAACACGCAACTAACTCCTAATGACAGAAATGCCATCTTTCATTACTATATGACTTTGAACAAATATTTCAATACCAATAGTTCAGAAAACAGTCCTGGTACCGATAGAAGCAACTCTTCAAGAGCCGTCAAAGCCAGAAAAAGATTGCTTAATCTTCATACCTACCAATTCTTTGAGTTAATTACTGATGTCAATGATGAGGTTGAAAGAAGAACTAGCAGTGGCCAGGATACAGAATACTTGCTCCCG
>JAJMDJ010000268.1:0-36019 GCA_030573495.1 Hanseniaspora nectarophila
TTTTTTTTTTTTTTTTTTCTTACTATAATTTCCTCATACACGGATTTAATTGAGATGACATAATTAGTCAAAAAAAACACATAAAAACCAATACAAATACTAATATCTAATAACAACATGAGCGAAAGTATCTACTCCTCAGGCATAGAGTCATACGACTCTGGCTTCCACGGCAACAGCATCATCCGTCAAGAAACCATCACCAAAGTCTTAACTGATTTGAGACAACAACCGATCTCAAAGCAGATTACTACTCAAACAGAACAACCTGACCCTATTGAAGAAGACAGCGAAACATACCAAAAAGAATTCACATTGAAGAACTGCGGTGTCTTGTTATGTACCTTCTCCATCTTCTGTGTCAGTTGGGGGTTCAATGCTTCCACCGGTATTGTATTAAGTCATTACTTAAACTCAAAAGATTCTTTTAAAATTACCAAAACACAAATCTCATTGATCGCAGGTATCCAACCTTTTCTTAGGCCAATTTTTGTCGCCATTAGTTGCTATATTGCAAGAATTGCTGGGTTACCAAATTGTCATATCATTTGGTAATGCATTAATGTTCACTGGGTTTATGGTTGGGTACAAAACCAAAAATATCAGCTACTTATACGCTTGGGCTGTTTTAGTAGGTTGTGGTATTTCTTTTTCTTTTGTTCCTGCAACCACTCTTATTCCAAAAATCTTTGTTAGAAACAGAGCATTGGCCTTGAGTTTCATTCTTATGGGTACTGGTTTGGGTGCTGTTATTGCGAGTCTTTTGGGTACCTTCCTATCAATCGACAAGTTCTTAATGTCCTTAGCTGTTATTCAAGTCATTTTGATCTCCACCAGTACCATTGTATTGAGTTTGTGCTACGAAGAAAAGTATTTCACCAAAAGAGATTTAAGAGGTTGGAAGTTCTTCAAGGAATTCAAAAACCTATCCAAAAAGTACTACTCTTTGGATATCTTCAGAAGTTACATTGCCAACTTGATTGCCATTTGGTTCAACATCGCCCTTATGGGTTACCTAATTTTTGTCTTCTCATTGACCAATTATACAAAATCAATGGTTCCAGGTATTTCCAGAGTCGATAGTAACTTGATTACAGTATACTTAAACATAGGTCAAATCTTTGGTAGACCAACCATGGGGAGAATGGGTGACAAATTTGGTAGAGCCAATGTTACTATCGTATTGACTTTCCTATGTGCCATTTTCATTTGGGTTTATTGGTTAAACTTTACCAATTCATATGGACAAATCATTGGGTTTGCAGTATTGATGGGTATGGCCTGTGGTGTTGCTAATGTCTTCAACACAGTTTTGATTGCTGATGTTTGTCAAAATTTCCCTCCAGAAGATAATATGTTCATGAAGTACTGGGCTTATGTTAACTCCACATACGGTGTTTTCTTGTTACTTGCTGAATACTTTGTTCAAAGATTGACCATCACTGGTCCAAATGTTAAGAATCCATACAAACACGCACAATACTTCTCAGGATCTTTATACATCTGTGCTCTAATACTAGCCTTCTTCACAAGAGAATATAAAATCAGAACCATCATTGATACTGAAATCACCAAAACTCGCATGGAATTAGAATCTATGGATTCAGAAGAAAAAGAATACGAAGAACACAAAAATAACTTGATAATTAAAATCGATGCTTTGAAAGAATCCAAGGCCATGAACTTCAAGGCCTTCACCAGAAGAACATTCATTCCAATTGTCGTTTAAAAAAACAAACAAATAATATATATATTCCTTTTAATAACATAACTCATTGTTCTTTTTCATCATTGTATTGTAAAACTTGATCAAGCTTCTAATACCTAATTCTATGTTGACTGCCTCCAGAATCTCACCATTGGTATCTTTTCCTGTAACCCAATCGTTTTCTATCAGTGGTAATTTCAAGTGCATGTACACACCTGTGATCAATTCCATGTGTTCCGCTCTCCATTTTTTGCTCTTGAAAGGAACCAGTTGTCTAATCAATTCCAGCAATGGCTTATAAATACACAAATTGTATATTTTATATTGGGATTTAAACAGAGTTCCGATATTCAATGGCAAGAATTTTAGTCTTTGTGTACGACCATCAATCACAGTTTTCAAGCAATATAATAGACCATATTCCAAGTTTAAATAACGACTATCGTAATCTTGGTCTATGTCATCATAGCATGACTCTATGCTCAATGGTACAACAATATCAGTTTGGTCTTTGTAATTATGGCAAAACTCTTTCAAGTAATTCCAAAATGCCCACTTTTCGCTGTGATAGAACAAGGCCATGTATCTGTCAACCTTCTCATTATTCAAAATATCGCAAAAGATTTCGATTCCCCTATAATCAAAAATCATCGTCTTTAAGAACTCTCCCTTCATTGCACTTTGCTGGGAGAATCTCTTCAACAAGTTCATCAAGATTTCTATAATACCGCTTTGAATGATACTGGTTAAAGAATCCTCGTATCCGGCAAGACTCTCCACTAACTTCAAAATAACCAATGTCAATGATCCCAACTTATGATAATTTGCCGAGTAATACTCGTGTATTCTGCGGTAATGCTGGTTTGGGAATATTTCATCAAAGTCAATTTTCTTGTCCTCAATGGCTCCATCTTTGGTAGTAATCTCGATGTCATTGTTGGTTATTCCTGTTTCGTGATATAGATAACGTATCTTCCAATAAGCAATCTGCATGCTTCTAACATCTCTATTCTTAATACTATCCTTCAATAATTCAATTTTTTCCTTCAATGCACCTGTTATTTTGATGCTTTCCTTAGTTGGTTGAACCATAGGGATGCTAATATTAGTATTATTCGAGACTCTTTTGTTCACTGAGATTGTCTCACCTGGAGAGTCCATGGACCCCACAAGTTGGATATTCGGCACACTGGTGTTGAACAAGGCCCCAGCGTTTTTCCCATTGGCGATCATGTTAGATAGTACCTCCTTCTTGGGTCTTGGAACATTCACAAATTGTACCGACGAATAAGTCATGTCGTACTTGTACTCATCTATGATTTCAATCTCGGAAGTCAACTCCGGATACCTGGTGATCAAGTCTTGTCTTATGGATTCGTATTGAGCAACATTGAACAGACTGCATGTTTGAGATGGCCCAGCTGAAACATCTTCATTGATTTTAGCTTGTACGTCGTGTAACTCTTGTGAGGTTCCAAACTGGAATACTATTAATTTGTTGAATAACAGCAGAATCAGTCTCATGTTCATGGAGGGTTTGTATGTGAATCTCCAGCTTTCAATATAATCTGTTATAAAAGTCAAGAAGTTTATGTCATCGATTAACTCCCTGAATGTTTCAATGTAGTCATTATTCATATCTTGCAAACAGACACATAATATGATGTAAAAAGTTGATGACAAAATCTTTAATAAAGTGTCATAGATAACAACATTTTTATCACTCTCCATTTTCACCAAGGCCATGTGCTGCTTCAACATACACAATATTTTATTCAAAAGTTCCTTGTCTTTCAAAATCTCTTTACTATTAATAATCATTCTCTTTTCCAAAAATTTAAATTGTTGGTATTCATCATTCATAAAGTGTTGGATATCATCCGCTGATTCGCCTTTGACGGCTGTTCTAGTGAAATTACCCAAGGCATAATGCAACAATCTCTGACATACTTCTAAATCATTAAAATTGAGTTCATTCAAATCATCAAAGTTCGTTAGCTTGTTTTTATCTTCCAAATCCTTGACATACCATATCATATCATTGAACAGAGCATTATTGTCTATACTATTTCCAACTATCTTTGAATCCAACCCCAAAGCCAAACAAAACCAGTGTTCGATCTCCAATATGAATTCTTGTTGTTCTTTGTATTCCCAATCCAGACTAGCCTTAGAAATGGACTTGATGGCATTGCTCTCATAAGAGGTATCAACCGCACCATCATCTCTATAAATCTCATCCAAACTCTTAGCTTTCCTGTCTAGTTCAATCTTCAAACGCTTGTTTTCCACAGGAATGTTGTAATCCTGCTCGTCACTATACTGGAAATCACCTGCCGGTTCAATATTCGGAAACGGCAAGTCCTCCTCCTCTTCCTCAATGATGATTGCCTCTTCAAAATCCTCCTTTATGTCAGATAATTGATGTTTCGGACTTCCAATCATTATAGGCGACAAACTCAACGGCATGGTGTCTACTTCATCAACATTCAGGTATTGGTCAGAAGAGCAAATATCTTCCAAAGAAGAATCATGGCCATCTTCATCGAGTGTGAGTGTTTCATTCGAGGATTTCGGCTGTAGGTCCAGGAGGTTGTGGTTTGTGAATTTACCCATACTGGATGATCTCTTTAGACTCTTAGAGGAGTTTGTTCTGGGTAGCGAGTGGACATTGCTGGATGAATCAGATGATGTAGGAGAATAAACATCTTCAGGTATGCCGTTCTTGGCAAACAACTTGTCAAGCTCATTTAGTAGTTCGTGCTCATCGGGGGTTGTGCTTATTTCATCGAGGCTGAGAAGTATGTTCTCAGCCTTCCCTCTTTTGGGAGTCTGATCTGGATCATGGTGTTTGTTTATCTTATCCACTAAAGGTATGTTCACTGGTCTTCTTCTCGCAGGAATGTTACTATTCATTTCTGCATCTTGACTCATTATTTGGCAGGTTATACAGCTCTTTGGTTTATTAAATATAGGGCGATGGTTTTTTTGGTATTTTCAGGAGTAGATCTTCTGATAATAAAAAAAAATCCAAATTGTTTTTATATTTGTTTTTCTTGGCTTGGATAAAAAACAGTTGGGAAACTCTTATGATCTCACCCATATATCCGATTATTTGCGGGAAAATAAAAAAGATCTGAAAGAAAATTAGCAATTAAACAAACTAATTCATTACATATTTTATATACACCTAGAAAGAAACATATTCTCTGTTCCAATTCTAAACAAACACCTAAGTTGAATACTCCATTTTAAAAGTTTTAAACAACTGCAGTAAATTAACCCTTTGATTCAGCAAACCAACTCTATCACTTAGGTTATCGCAGTCACCGAAGGGCAACAAAATTTTGGTTGTTTCACCCTCACTCATGATGGTCTCTGCTTTTAGATTAACCCAGTAAATTGCAGACAACCCAATACTCTTTTCCAAAAACTTTGCTCCAATTGCTCTCAGAGCTGATTGATTGCTGCAAATCAATGTTACAGTTATTTTTATGTCCTCATTTTGTATCAGTAAAGATGATGTGTTCAATTCAAAGTATTCGTCATTCGGTTGGTCTTCCAAAACAAGTTTATGTATCAAAACCAAGTCATTCATCTCCTTGTCGTAACTTTCAATCAATACTTCATAGTGATAAGTAGATTTATCTTCTTCTAAATAATCACCTAACCAACTTAGAGTATTTACATCAGGTTTTGTTACTACAATTCTATTTATAAAAAACTGTTTCGTTTTGATCTGATAATAATCTATTTTGTTTTCAACCAAATAATAATAATAGTTTAAAAATCTTAGCTGTGATTTTATTGTAACACCTGTTATCAAACCGTAATTAAATCTTGTTATCTTGAAAACCTCCAATGCCTTTTTCAAAGTCATTTTGTGGCACTTTATCAAGTATCCCACTGTCAAACATCCTGATCTGCCTTTCCCCATTTTGCAATGAATTACAGCAACATTGTTTTTATTTGTTTTAACAAAATCGTTTAATTCGTCTACAGTATTTATCAAGTGAGATAACGGGGGTGGGCAATGGTCCAACCAGCCACACCTACTCAAAGGTAAGTCATCGATATTTGTGTTTTTTACAGTTCTTTCCATACCAACCTTTAACTTGTCTTTTGATCTCAAAGTATCTTCATTGTTGCTACGTAAAATCATACCTAATAAAGTCTTTGTAGGCGATGATTTTGTGAATTCATCATCATTCAATAAAGAATACAAATCTTCATTTGTGTAATCCTCATATTCATTAAACTCTGCTTTTAGATTGTATATCTTCCAGTGATCTCTACCAACTTTTTTATTCAAATACTCTACTAAATCTGTTAGACTATTTCTATAAAGCTTTTTATAAACCAAAGAGGTGTTTTTATGAATGTTTTGTTTTTTGAAGCAAATCGGATATGAACAAACAATGATATTCGAGGTGATGTATGAAAGATCAAGTTTGATGTGTTTAAGCTCATTATCTGTGTATAATCTTTCTGATGTGACTTGAACTGATTCATCCGCTTCGTATGATCTCTCCTTGCCACTGATAAAGTCCTCATGATTGTTGTTCATGGGGATGTATGCTATCTTCTTCACTGACTTTTCAGTGGCTTTGACCATCAAGTCAAAACAGTATTCCATGTTACAGCTTGGTGTTTGATCAATAAGCAATTTGTTGGGGGTTTTATAGAACACAAGTTATACTTAATGGATAAAGTATTGAATGGTGTTAATTTCACCTTTACTTTTTTTTTGTATTTTTGTATTTTTGTATTCTTCCAAAATAAATAATTCCTTCCATTTTTGCCCTAATGATTAAACTGAAACAAAAGGAAGTAAAGAACATGATGTCATTTCGAACACTAGATGGATCAAATTTCTGTGGATGGGTCATCGTTATCTGTTACATAAATGCAGTAATACAAAATCTTCAAAATCGTTATCTGTTATCTTTCCAAAGATAAGAAATATATAACAAAATTACAAGTACAAACTACAGCTTTGAAGAAATCTGTTTCAGCATATCGGTAAGAATATCCTCAAACTTGACATCATTATCTCTGTTTTCATACAGGACAATATCGTCTTTGTATTTTCCAACAAATTCGCCATGCTCAATATCCTCATTTTCAAACAAATGCTTGTGATTCAGTTTATAATATTTGTAAACAAAATCATCAAAGTATCCAGGAGGGTCAACCCAGCTACCTTCCAAAGTGGTGTAGCTTCTCTTTTCTCTTCTATGTTTCAAAGTTTCATACGGAGCTCTGAAGAATAACTTTACATCAAACAAATCCAAGATGCTGTCATCATGGAACATCATGAACCCATCAACTAAAAAGATATAGCAATGATCTGTATTTTTTTGTTTTTGCTTACTTTCAATCATTGTCTTGAAATCATGGTATAACTTTTCTTTGAACTCATCTTCAAAATGAAATTTATCTAAAGATTCGACATTGTCTAAATGTATCAAATTGTCGCTTATCAAAGTCAGAGTTTCAGATTGGCTGTTATGTATACTTGACAGCTCTTGCTTGAATAAATCCATATCCAAGGCTTCTGGACAATCCCAGTTAGCAATGTTTTTGATTGGATCAACAGGAATATCAGCATCTGTTTTGAAAAAATCATCTTCATGTAAAACTACTAAATTCTTGCTTATTTGTGTACCATGTTCTTTATCTTTTTCTTGAAGAATTGTATTTAAAATTTTTACAATGGTTGTTTTCCCAGAAGAGGAGCACCCTGAACACCCAACTAGCAACATGTGTATTATTGGTTATTAAAGATTATTTTAAATGTTGTAAAAGAGATATTTTCCCAAAAAAGCAGATTATACGATAAAGTTATATTTTTGTACGATTGTTTCTCACGTGATTGTTCTTATATCCGATTGTATAACTTTATAGGGCCGAAATACCAAAAAAAAAGTCATACACACATTTATTGTCTTTTTCTTTACTAAAAAAAATGGATGATACATTTTTTAAAAATGCATGTCTACTTTTTTTCATGTATATATAAATATATAAGCTAATATCTATTTACCAAAATAAAACACCAAAGAAAACCATGTCTGAATTTATTAATGAAAATCCAAATGTATTGGATGAAGCCCAGCTACCTACCAGAGTTATAGATAACGAAGCTGAACAATATGATATCTTCCATTCAAGTAAAGTAGAACATGAAACCACTGATTTATGCTCATTAATAACATCTAAGAGACTTTCATCCATTCTACAAGATGCAGAAAACGATAACTCAGCAAGCTCCATTCTAGAGGATATCACATCCATGAACCGTTTAATAACCTTGCAAGATGAATTCCAAAACAAAAGAAAGGCATCTGTTGATCTAGATATGGATGTTGAAATGGAAGATGAAGTTGAAGAAAGACAAAAGATTGATGCTCAAGAAATATACGACCTTATTGCACACATATCTGATCCAGAACACCCAATGTCCTTAGGTCAATTGAGTATTGTTAAGTTAGATGACATCAAAATATCAGATGAGACTGATTCTCCAGAAACCTTGATGAAGGACTTGGTTATTCAAATCACACCTACAATCACACATTGTTCCTTAGCAACACTTATAGGTTTGGGTATAAGAGTAAGATTGGACAGAGCATTGCATCCTAAATATAGACCCACAATCATTTTGAAGGCTGGTACACATCAATCTGAGAACCAAGTGAATAAACAACTGAATGACAAAGAAAGAGTTGCTGCTGCTTGTGAAAACGATCAATTGCTGAATGTCATCAGAAAGATGCTGAGCACTTGTAAGTAGTTAAATGTCTATCGGAATTAATCACTTCTTACTTAGTGCGCTACCACATATATGCCAAAAAAAAAAAAAAAAAAAGATGTATGCAAAAATACGTATAAAACCATCTTAAACTGTTCTTTTTTTTATTATTATTTTGATTTCTGAGTTTTTTTCACCCCCTAAGATTATAAAACATATCTTTATGATTATTTGAAACACATAAAAAAAGAACCATACATAAATATATATAATACCACAAAATGGGATTCTATGTGCCAGCTAATAAAGTTGCTAATTTAAGCAAATACAAATACCAATCAGAAGACAGATCCTTGATATCTCAAAAGATCTTGAAACCATTCTGGAATAAGTTTGTTAAAATCTTCCCTCACTGGTTGGCTCCAAATGTCATTACCTTATCTGGATTTGCCTTTATCTTGATCAACTTGATAACCTGTTTGATAGTATCTCCAGACTTTGTGTCTGCTCATCCAAACTGGTGTTATTTCACATATGCCTTGGGTTTGTTCCTATACCAAACCTTTGATGCTTGTGATGGGTTGCAAGCCAGAAGAACAGGTCAATCCGGTCCTTTGGGTGAATTGTTTGATCATTGCATTGATTCTTTGAATACCACTGTTTCTTTGTTGATCTTTGCCTCAGTCACCATGATTGGATTCACATACATTACTCTCTTCATTCAGTTTGTTGTTTTATTGAACTTTTACTTGTCAACTTGGGAAGAATACCACACCCACAAGTTATTCTTGAGTGAATTCTCAGGCCCTGTTGAAGGTATTTTGATTGTCATTGGTGGGTTTATGTTGTCAGGTATCTTTGGTCCAGAAATGGTTTGGAGATATCCTCTATACACCATCAATGATAAATATACACTTGAATACTTCCATGTTATGTTTGGTTTCTGTGCTATTGCTTTGGTATTCAACATTATCTATGCCCAAAAGAACGTTGCTTCCTACTACAAGAGTACCTGCAGTAGCAAGTCTGAAGCTGCAATTAAGATTGCTGAATCCAACCAACAGTTGATTCCTTACTTTGCCTTCTTTGCCTTCATATTTGTTGTATCTGTATTAGAATCCAGATTTATCAACTTAATCTGCATTATTGCCAATGGTTTGGTATTTGCCTTCTTAGTTGGTAGAATTATTGTTGCTCACTTGACTATGCAAGAATTCCCATTGATCAACTTACCTACTTTGTTACCATTGGTAAGTTATGTCATCTTCTTGATCTCCAAATACATCTTCCACAATGACTCTGATGCCATGATTTCATACATCTCCATACTACAACTGGGTGTTTCCATTGGTATTCACGGTTCATTCTTGAACGAAATTATTTACGAATTCACCACTTATCTAGATATCTGGGTCTTAACCATCAAGCATCCAAAGCCAGTTAAATCTAATTAAAAAAGGATATTTCAAAAAAAAAAAAAGTGTGCTTTTATTCTTTTATTTATAATTTATATATAAATTCCAAAAAAATTATGCACTAATGTTAATTTTGTTGTTTTATATATATATTCTTTCAGCTTTTCCTAAGAAAAAGTCTAATCATTAGTATGTACAAGAAGCTAAACTCAATAAGATTATGTGTCTATGGATTGATAACCTTATTTAGCATCAGGTTGGTTTTGTTCATCTGGCAAGGCAGTTAATAAATCGTTATTTTGTTCACCTTGTAGAGTGAATTGCTTTTCCAATTCTATTAGTTGTTGTTCAGCTAAGATGGTCAAAGCTAATGGAACACCGAATAACAAGGCAGTGGTGGAAATACCCCATAGGAAGTTACCAGACTTGTTGAATAAAGAACCAGTGGCGGCCTTGGCGGATTCTACCTTCTTGAAGACTAATTCTCTGGTTTCTGGAGCAAGGATATATTTGATGGCGGCGATTCTGTCGAATAAAGTTTCGTTGGTAATGTCATATAGATCATCGTCTAATTCTTCATCACTTTCACTTTCTTGTTCGTATTGGGCTTCAGCCTTGATTAATTCTTGTTCTAATTCTTCAGCTTGCTTTTCAGCATCATTGGCAATGTTGGATAAGGTTTCTTCAACAATTTCAGTAGCGATCTTTTCATCAACAATAGATTCAGCACTCATTTTCTAATGTATATTATATAGGTTGTGTGTATATGGGGTGTTTTTTTGTCTTTCTTTGTTTTATGAGTGTTGAATTTGAATGAAAAATTTTCCTTAAGAAAAAAAAAAAATGGCGAATAACTTCGTTGATCAAAGTGAAAAGAAAAAAAAAATTTTTTTTTACTTTCGAAATAAGTATAATATTTTTTTTTAAAATATCGGACTTAAACACCCAATACGTCAATAAAATTTATATTTTAATCAATTCAAAAATTATATACAGAATTACAAAAAGGAGGTCCGGTTACTTTTTAGATCTTTTGGCTTTTTTATTACCCTTGGTGAAGGCCTTCATTTCTTCATTGTAAACAGAATCAGCGGTTTCAATACCTCTCTTCTTGTCACCCTTCATGGCAACAACTCCACCTTTACCATTCTTGGCAATACTATTCAAAACATCCTTCTTTTCTTCCCATTCTTCGTTGTTGTCATTAATAGCATACTTGTTCAAGTTTAAGGAGTTGATCAATTCTCTCTTTCTGGCCTTTAATTCTTCTTCATATTCGTTACCAGCTTCATCCATTTCTTCATCCAACTTATCCATAACAGCAGCAACATCGTGTTCAGCTTCGATTTCTTCACCATTCATTTCCTTGATTTCATCACTTTCAACAATTGGAATGGCCTTACCAATGTTTTCACTAACAATCTTCTTGAATAGTTGAGAGAACTTTCTCATGATTTTAGCAAACATAGCAATGACTTGGTTAGATGGTAGGTTTAACTCCTTGACAATATTATCAATAGATTTATGTTGTAAACCAATAGCCAATAAAATACAGCTTTGAATGGCAGATAATAGAACTTCATCGCCCATTCTTCCACTAAAGTAGATAGATGACAATGGTGGTAGTAAATCAACAATGATATGGTAGTCTAACAAGTTGTTGGAATAACTTTCAAGTCTCTTCAAGTCAAATGGAGTGAAGAATAGATCAAGCTCATCTTTAGTTAATATTCTGGTATTATTAGTTTGACTTAGTTCTTCACCCTTCTTGACACTTTCTATAACATTCAAAGCTTGCATAGCAGTGAACTTACTGAAGTCGTAACCTAATAAAGACAAGAATCTCTTGTGGAAATCCTTGGCATATTCAGACAACCATTTAGCGTCTCTACCTTCTAAAACCTTTAACATAACACATGTATGTTCACCAGTTAAATCATTAGCTGTTTGTCTCAAATAAACCGGAACAAATTGGTTTCTCTTCCAGAATTTATGTAAAGAGTTGGTCAAACCATATGAAACACCCAAGTAGTGTAGGTTGTGCGGTGGTTGTTCATGAAGCTTCAATAAAAGTGGTGGTAAAGACTTGGCATCTCTTAACTTGACTTCATCTTTTCTTATGTCACCCTTCTTACCTAATTCTTCATCAGAAACTCTCTTAATAGAGAAGTCCTTAACTTTATCACTTTCATTCAAATCAGCAAACTTACCTTCAAAGTAGTCGTTCAATAATTCAATAGCCTTGGAACCGTAACCCATGGAGGCATAGTCTGGGTTAGTGGCAATTCTGACAATTCTGGCACCACTCAAACCGGCAAAGTCATCATCTTGGAACTGTTGAGAAACCAACCATGGAATTAAATCACCACCGGCTCTGATACCTCTACTCAAAGAGTTCTTAACAGATTGCTTGGAAATTTCACCTTCCAAGGCAACTTGGATAACACATAATGGATCTGGAACTCTAGCACCATCTTTAGCATCAATAGGTGGTAATAAAACAAACAATTGATGGGCAGGGGCATCACTCATTAATTGCAAATCATTTGGAGAGTTCTTGTAATGAGAGGCAACATACAAAGCCATCATCTTTTGTAAGAATAATTCAGAAACTGGGTGGTATGAGAATAGAGTATCTCTGTTGACCATGAACAATTCACAGTCATTAGGGTGAGGAGTACCCTTTTCAGCAAATCTTGGGTTCTTCATCAATTGGACATCCAAACACAACAATTTGTTTAACCACTTTTCAACTGGATCACCAGGAGCATATCTGATAGGTTCATTCAAAGAAACTTCTCTCAATAATCTTCCGGTTAAAGCGGCATCAACAGCTTTGTTGTCTCTTGAGACAATAGTGGTTTCGGAATCCTTGGTGTCCAAAGCAGCACTCTTTTCTCTTAATTGTTGGATTAACTTCAAGGATAAAGATCTACCGGTACCTTCGTAACCATTGATGGTGGAAGCCATGAAGATCAAGTAAGGTCCCATTAAGCTCTTAACAATTGGTAAAGGAATGGCAGCAGCTTCATCAATGACTAACAATTCAGCTTGACCTAAGACGTGGTTGTCTTGAGGTAAGATATATTGAATAGTTTGTCTATGTTCAGTTCTCTTGATATCAACTCTAACAATAGACTTGTTGAAGTCAGGGTTAGTAGATTGGATGATATCGTAATCAATGTGTTCTTGGTAACCCAAGGCATCGAAACCTTTGAAGATGAACTCGAATAAGGTCTTTAAATTTTCTGGAGATGGAGAAGTAACGAAAATGTTGGAGTAACCGTGAGAGATGGCAGCAGATATAGCAATACCCAAGGCAGCAGATTTACCTCTACCTCTACCGGCAGTCAAAGCAACAGTAGTATTCAAAGTCTTTTCAGAGATTACATCAATAAAAGTCAAAATAGCTTGGGCTTGGTTTATGGTTCTTGATAATCCAACTAAAGACCCAGCAGGTTGAACTTCTTCTAAAGATTCTTTCAAATCCTTCAATTCCTTTTGTTTTGGAGTCAATTCTTTGGTATCTCTTGGAGGCAAGGCCTTGATGTTTCTACCACCAGAAATTGGTAAGACATTCAATTCATCATCAATAACCAAACAGTTTGGATTGCTGGCTAAAGATAACAAAAATCTTTCGTTGAATCTGGCAACAACATCATCGTGTGCTTCAGTTCTGTATCTAGCATGAACATCCATGGACATTGTGTATAATTGCTTCAAGGAGGTCATAGACTTTAATAAAATAACAATGATACCACCACCTTCAACGGTTTCAATAGTTCTTGCTAACAAATTTGGAGTCAAACCTTCAAAATCTTGTAAAATACACATACCATAAGTGTTACCCAAAATGTTTTCGGTTTCCTTGTAGTAAACGTATCTAATATTTTGGTTAGAAACAAAGGCTTCGAATGGATCTTGATCATTTACATCTCTGACACCTCTTTTGATATCTTTCTTGATTTTGGTTTCTCTCTTCTTCTTGTGAGAGGTGAAACCTAGCAATTTCTTTTTGTAGGCCCATAAAACACTCTTGTTCATCTTTAAGTCAGCACCCATCATCAAATAATGTAAGTTAGGTAATTGATTTCTGGCTTTATCACCAACAACGAAGAATATACTTCTTTCTTTGGTTTGAACATTGTTTCTGATCAACGCTGGAATACGTGAATCAATAGCTTTTTTGGCCATGTTTTAATGTGGTTTGTATAAAAAAAGGGTTTTGTTTGGTTTTGTTATCGAAATACTTGGATGAGAATTAACTGTAAAATGTTTGAATTTTTAGAATTTAAAAAAAAAAAAAAAGAAAAAGGTGAATTTGAGATTTCAGGCGCACGTTTAATTTCCTGTTTGGGAAACAACCAATTTAGAAGAAGGAAAAAAAAAAAGTAATTTTTGATTTTTAAATAAATTGGTAGCGAAGAATGAGCGGCTATTATTTTTACCTATATTTGAAACATCCATGATTCATCCATTTCTGTTTAAAACTACCAAAAAGGGAAATTGAACAGATTTAATCAAAAAAACGCGGCAATCTTTAAAAAACTTTTAAAAGAACACAAAATCGTAAACTCAAGTATAAATACATCTTTTATGAATTCTTAGGTAATGTTCTTTACAATTTTGTGTGCTATCCATTTTGTATTTGTAAAAAGGTGAATAAACAATACACAAAGTATACAAAAGAAGTTGATAGTATTAAAAAAAACCAACAAATACAATACACTTTAATTAAAAGTTGTGAAGAAACCATAAACTATTTCTTTTTAGTTCTTTTTTTTTTGGTATCTTGATTTCTGTTTTTTAAATAATAGTTATCAAACTTTATAGCATACCTTATTGAGTGTATACTTGCCTCTAGTTTCATAGCACTGACTACGCAATATACACCAGTTTATTTTTACTTCATATCTCTTATTTGAAATTTATATTTACCATGAATATAAGTCAAATAACAGATGAGCTTTTTGGCATAATGCCAGAATTTGATGAAATACCACAGTATATTGAAGATGAAATTGACGAAGACAGTCAAAACAAAAAGACAATTTATAATGACAACAATTTTCTACAATCTAATAAAATATTTAGTGCAGGTAATCAACAAACTGACTCTAATACCAAAAGATCATTCGGGAATCTTGTAAACTACCAATCTAAATCCAAAAAATGTAAGATAGCCCCACGCTCTTCGCTTCAATTCAAGTTAGGTCCTCCATACCAGCAACAAGCTGAACATGCTGCTGTATATTCATC
The DNA here is from genome assembly GCA_030573495.1 of Hanseniaspora nectarophila. Lineage (NCBI taxonomy): Eukaryota > Fungi > Ascomycota > Saccharomycetes > Saccharomycodales > Saccharomycodaceae > Hanseniaspora > Hanseniaspora nectarophila. The sequence goes on from JAJMDJ010000268.1 coordinate 15,137, forward strand.
GAACAATAGCTCAAAAGTTTCCCCAGTTTTAACAGCCCGTATTGATCGTGGATTTGACAATGTTCAGGAAAATTGGATAGGGTATAAAAGAAATTATTTCACTTCCGTAGCGTCTTTTCAAATATATGCGGATGACTTAATCTGTGTTGAAGATTTCATACAAGATGAATTTTTTGTTTCATTCAATGGTCATAAACACAAAATATTGTATTTTGCTACAAGACTTGTTGCTTCTTGTTGTGAAGATAATAAAGAAATGAGTTTGGTTCAGCACACGGCAAAGAGAGATAAAGGACCGCAGATAAGACCGCCTATACATCCAATAATTCCTGGTGATTTGCCTTCACACGAGATTATTCGTGATGCATCAAATATTAAAAATGATAGCAAAAAGAAAAAATACGACACTGATTTTTACTTGCACAAGAACAAAATAGATATTCATGACATTAACCCAAATGCAATTATACACCAATACCCAGCCGATGATATTATTAAAGTTGCCCGATATGAACGAGTACAATTTTGCTCATCTATAAACCAAAAGAGACCATCAAATGTAGTAAAGCACTTCAAGCTTACCACAGTTTTAGGAGCAGTTATTCTGAATGAACCATTAAGAAACTTCTACTCAAGCGACAATGCTAGTTCTCCAACTTTGATAGATGGAAAAAAGACGTTTGTTCCGTTGATATCAGCAGATACACCAGAATTGATTATAAGAGGTAGATCGCCATCCAACTACCCACCAAATGCTGGTGATCCTGAATTCCGCCAACTTGTTGACAACAATTTTATGAAAGATGAAAGACCATATGTGAAATTGTTTACAGACAAGCAGCACTCAGTTAAAAGAAGATCCAAAAAGGGCTATGTCAAGAAGGTTAAAAAAAGAGCATCAATCAAATTTGGCAAGAAAATTACCAACCCACCAGTATTGCCTTCTTCAAGACCAACAACGGGTAACTATGCTAATGTGCTCTCACCAACTAAAAACATATCTAGTGATATCCAAGAAGCCAGGCTAGATGATGAAGCAAACAAGTCTTTAGAAGATGGCATTCAGTTTATAATGAATGACTGTAATGATACAGAAGAGATTGAAAAGTTGATATTTGAGCATATCATCAAGGAAAATGAGAATGACAACAAGACGTCGTCAATTGTATTTGAGCACATGGATTTGCCCAAGGAAAGTGAGGAAAATGACGATGAGTTGTTTTTGGATATGGACAAGTTTGAAAATTACAAGATGAACAAGCACAATGGAGTGCACAACACTGAGGACTTGTTATTCATGAAGTTGAAGGAAGGAAAAAGATCATACAGCGAGTCATTTGCAATGCCGCACTTTTCCAATAGCAATGTGTATGAGGATAAGGTAAAAAAAAGAAGAGTGAGTACAGTTGAGCTGTCTATAAAGAAGCTTGATTATCTTAATCCTCATAATGAGATTGATGAGTTTTTGAACAATTACGGATGTGAGATGCAGGGAGAAAGACTTGGGTATTTGAAGGAGTATGGTGACAAAGACAATGATGTGTATGGATTTGGAACTTTTGATGATAGCATGTTAGATTTAAAAGAGTTGCCAAGTCCGAAGAAGAACAACTACAAACTGGTTGATGACAAAGGACATGACTTAATGGGCTTTGAGCCGCGGTCATTGAAGAATCATGACATGAGTTTTGACAAGAGTGGATTAGGCAATATGTCTATCCAGAACGAGATGTTTGGCAAGAGTGGATTGAACATGAATGACTCGTACTTCTAATAATAGTATATATTTAAAAAAAAGAAAGTTATTAAATTTTAATTGTTAAAAAGGGGATAAAGTGTATATGATGAATACATAAAAACTGTAAAATGGTGTTTTTTTTATTTTAAAAACCCAGTGATATTTGATTTTATAATGAATCAAAAGCCGAAAAATGGTCAACAAGAACAAAATGTTGAACTTCAATATAGAAAAAATGTGTGTGTGAGGATTTCATAAAACATCATTTTTGTAAAAAAAAAAACTGTCGCATAGTTTTATTTTATTAAAAGAGTAACAAAACATTACCTCAACACAGCTCAGTTATTTCCTACCACACTTATAATAAGAAAGCAACGGCGGCGAAACCAGCAGCGGCGAAAGAACCGGATAAAGCAGCAGCACCGTTACCAGAAGCGGTGGCAATGGTGGCTTGGATTTGGCCATCAGTGATTTGGGAAACTGGTTGGACAGTGGTCTTGGACAAGGTGGTGGCGGTGGTGGCTTGGATTTGACCATCGGTGATTTGGGAAACAGCTTGGACAGTGGACTTGGTGGCTGGAGTAGCGGTGGCGGTGGTGGCTTGGATTTGACCGTCAGTGATTTGGGAAATTGGTTGAACGGTGGATTGAGTCTTGGTGGTGGCTTGGATTTGACCGTCGGTGATTTGGGAAATTGGTTGAACGGTGGATTGAGTCTTGGTGGTGGCTTGGATTTGACCATCAGTGATTTGGGAAATTGGTTGAGCAGTAGTCTTAGTGGCGGTGGTGGCTTGGATTTGACCATCAGTGATTTGGGAAATTGGTTCAGCAGCGAAGGCGACAGAGACTAAAGCAGCGGTTAAAGCGAAAGTAGATAATTGCATTTTTATTAAAATATTATATTATTATTATTAATTGATATTAATGATGGTTTTTTCTATATTAATTTTTTTTAAAATAAAAAAAGTCCAAACTAACAGAAACTGTCAAATCAGAATTATGATTCCAAATCTGACCCCATTAAGCTCTTTTTATATAAAGTGCTTACTAATTTTAAAAAAAAGTGTGATAAATTTTTTACTAATATAAGAAACAAAAAATAACATAAAGGGTTTGTTAACTCCTTACATGTGGTAGTTTGTTGAGAAAGACAATTGTATATTAATAGTAACAAAGGGCAGAAAAAAATGATGTATAGGCTATTTTTGTCTTGCATTCATCATCATATTTCCTATTTGGGAAATAAAAAGGATCTTCTAAAGAAGAAAAAAAATATAGATCACACTTTAATTAAGTAGGTCAAAAAAAAAAAAGACTCTAGAAGGGCTTTTTTTTTTTCAATTTTGGTATTTGGAATATACTAGAAGTTTTGATATAAGGACAATGCTTATTAAGACATGAAATAAAAATAAACAAGACTTTATGATTAAGTGTGTTGTGAAACAAAGTATTTGAAGTTAATTAATTTTGAATAATCATTTTTGTAGGGTTTGGTTTAATGTATTTTACATTGTAAAAAAAGAAGTTACAACACAATTATACTTTAAGATCACTTTTTTTTAGAAAAAAATGTAAACAACTATACTTTTTGATTTGGTGTTTTAATTTTTTAAGAGTCTTTTATATCCGAATAGGAATGTGTGAATTACGGACTTAAAATACTCATTCTCAACAAAGTATTCTCCCAAAAAAACAAAAAAAAAAAAAAACAGAAGGAATATACTTTTGTTCCAGGAGCAGTAGACTTAGAAGTTTGGAGGTGAACTTAAACTTAAAATTATTTGGTACATATCATATAACTAAAGATGGGTAATATTGTTAAATACTTTTTTTTTGTGGGTACAACAATTGTGGTTAGTATTTAGGTGGTTTAGTCATACCTCACGTGCACAATTTACCCCAAAATATATATTTTTGTTGTGTGCATAATAATCTCCTTATTCTTTTTCATGGGTTTACCTTTATTTTTTTTTATTTTTTGAAGAGACAAAAAATAAAAAAATAGTGTAAACCATCAACCCTCCCCCTTAAAAAAAAAAAAAGTTGACCCAAGGGGACATTTATTTTTTTTTTACGATGTGCATGTGTTTAACTTCCTATCCCAAACTAAAAAAAAAAATTTAATTTCACTCTCTAAACGTTTCTCCCTTTTCCATATTTTACTCTTCGACACTCTCCCTTCAAAAATTTTAAAATTTTCTTTCAATGTATGTCAGTACTTTCTCATATATATATGATCCTTTCATATCTTTATTAACTTTTGGTAACTTAAATAAAAATAAAATATCCAAACCCAATAAACTCTTCTATTAAACCAAATTTAGTTACTCTACAAGTAGATTATCTAGAACCTAATATAAGAATTAACAAAAAAAAAAGAAAAGAAAAGAATTTAAATACATATAATGTCTGAAGTTATTGAAAACGGTAATGTCAAAATCGAAAGATTGTCCCCTGGTGATGGTAAGACCTTCCCTCAAGTTGGCCAAAAGGTCTCTATCCACTACACTGGTACTTTAGAAGACGGTAAGAAGTTCGACTCATCTTACGATAGAAACGCCCCATTCTCCTGTGTCATTGGTGTTGGCCAAGTCATCAAGGGTTGGGATACTGGTATTCCAAAGCTTTCTGTTGGTGAAAAGGCCAAGCTAACCATCACTGGTGACTACGCTTACGGTCCAAGAGGTTTCCCAGGTGTCATTCCTCCAAATGCTACTTTGATCTTCGAAGTCCATTTATTAGGTGTCAACTAATTCCTGACAGCTTTGAATTCACCCTTGCCAACAAAAAAAAAAATATTAATGTACTTGAATGAATATAAAGATTATTAACAAAAAAGAAAAAAAAGAAATTTAAGATTTTATTTAATAAAAATTAAGATCAAACCTGATAATTTCTGCATAAGTAAATCTTTATATATGTTTAAACAAAAGAAAAAAATAAAAAATAGAAAAAAATAAAAAATAAAAAAAAGCTTTTAACATTACTTTCTGGTTCTCAAAGATCTTCTAGTTCTAATGGCTGGTGAAGGTTCCTTTTTCTCTTCTTCTTTATCCTCATCATCCACTGTGCCTCTGGTTCTTCCCCTTCTCAAAGTTCTTTTGACAGTTTTATTTTCTTCAGTTGGATCTTCAATTTCTTGTGTAGGCTTTTCAGAGTCATCCGGCTTTGCTTCAGCATTTGCTCTTGTTACCTTTCTTCCTGATCTGAATGTTCTCACTTCATCAACTTCCTCTGTGTCGATATCAGTATTTTGTTTTTCTTCAGCATCGTCATCAGAAGAGATTGGACTTTCCTCTTGTGGCTCATCATCAGAAGAAACATGACTTTCTTCTTTTGCCTCAACCTCAGAGACTACCTCCTCAACTTCTTCTTTTACTTCCTCAACTTTTTGTTTTTTGGTGTCATTAGGGGTAACCAAATTCTCCACTTCTTCAGCTTTTCTCTTTGTACCTTGTGTTTCTGTTATCTCCGCCTCAGATTCTTTTATGTCAAAGTCCGATTCTTTGTAAACCACCTTATTATCCTTGTTCATTCTCCATTTTGTGTTTAAAAAGATTATCAAATCATTGTTTTTGTATTTATACGCATGTGCGAAGTCCATGTGGTCCTTGTTGTTTATACAATAAAGTCGGTTGTGATTCAGGTTGTCTAAAGTCTCTTCAAGAGGTGTTTTAATGTCCTCGGTTCTATCATTCATCATATCCACAATTCGCTGAAGATTGCTTCTGATCAGCTCGTATATGTCAAAGTTGCTTGTCTCAAGAATCAATGAGATCAGGATTTTGTTGAAGCGTAAGATGTCTATTTCATTGAATGCTATGTTTAAATCTATGTTAGTGTCCTCTTCAAATATAGACAGTATAGGGTGCTGTGTTGGATCCATCTAAAAAGCTAATAGGTCTTTTCTCTATAAAAAAAAAAACACCAGTGGTTTATATATACTTGTGTGGTTTTATTAAAATTGTATTTTCAACAGAGTGATATTTTCCGTGTTGTGAAATAACAAAAAAAGTCAACAATAATTGTAGAAGAATAACTTCCCAAAGTGGGGTGTGTATCGGATATAAAGAAACACACACATACCCGACCACTTACACCTTCCAAAAAAGGGAAAAAAGCACAAATACTCTTCTCCCATCCAAAAAATAATAATAATTTTTTTGCCTTTTCTTTTTTTTTTGGCGCTACGAACAGCAGGAAAATTTTTCACCATCATATATTCTTTTCAAAACTATGAACAATTTTTAATTACAAAAAAAAAAAAAAAAAAGCTATATTGACAAACACCCATACAACTTATACTTACTTAGATACAATGGTTGCTATCAAGTATAAACACTACGATAGTTTGTTGAGAGGTAGACTTACAACTGAAAATGAGTTGAACCATATCTTCAACTACTACAAGTATACTCCAGATCGTACAAGAAACAGTACCATTTTCCAACAATTGTTTGCTTCCAAGAGAAACATAAGAAATTACCATGGTGAACCACTAACAGAAAACCAGTTCAAAAACAACTGGGTGCCTACCTTGCATGCAGTTTCCAAACTGTCAAACAAAACAGATGTAAATACAGACAAAATTGATATTTCCAGCACTGAATTTGAAACTCCTTATCAAATGCAAGCTGTCGCCTTTTTGGAAAGAAGATTGGATGTTGCCATCTACAGAGCCTTATTGGCTCCTTCAGTTAGAGCAGCAAGAAAGTTGATTCTGTCCAAGGGTGTTACTGTCAATGATATCTACATCCGTGATCCAAACTACAAATTAAAGCCAGATGACTTTGTCAAGTGTGATCCAGTAAAGGTTGTTCGTGACTTGGGTCATGCCAAGCCTTTGATCAACGAAAGTTTAAGAGTCGACGCCTTACAAGTTGCTGAATGGAACGAAGAACTAGAAAACCTAAGAAACGATCCTTCTGGTTACTTCCCTGAATTCAAATTCAAGATCGATGGTCTTTATGAAAGAGACCCAAAGAGAGTCTTCTTTGAAAAATTATTTGCTGATGGTAGAAGAGCTTCTCAAAAAGCCATCTACGACTTAAGAAAGACTACTGATGATGTTACCATCATTGCCAAGATCTTCAAAGTTATCAAAAACGAAACTCCATCTGCTGAAGCCTTCACCAAGGAATTCTTTGACAATGCTCAATTAGGTGAAGAAATCTTTGGTTGGTACAACAAGTTCTTGTCTAAGTTGTCAGTTGAAAAGTACGCTGAAAGTGTTGCTGCTCCTGCCCCAGTTGCTGAAAACTTAACTGCTGAAAATGTATCTGATCAATTATCTAAAAACAAAGAAACTAAAGAAAATAAAAGCGAAGATGAATATAGAGTCATTGCTCAAAACATTTTAGCTGATTCCAATAACGCTGATGTCAGAACATTGAAGAATAATCTATCTTCTTTCAAGGAAAAGTACTCCCGTGTTATAGAAAAGAATGCCAAAGTTGATGAAATCAACCTTGAATGGATAAAGACCTTGAGTGAAAATGAAGAACTTCCTGAAGACTTTGCTCACCAAAGCTACGAAGGCATGGAAAAAGATGACATAAAAGCCAAAGAAGATGAATTAGCCGAAAAGGAACAAGAACTAGCCAAACACATAAACTTACCTTGGCAACAGGGCCATCTATGGGGGAGAAAGAATCCTGAACTTGATTACTTCACTCCATGGAAGCCAAAGCCATTCTTGGGTTGTTTAGCTGTCGCTCCATTCCACATTGAAGTCAACTTCAGAACTTGTCAATTCATTTATCTAAGAGACCCTATTTCCAGACCAGGTCATTCAGAAATTATTTCTCCATATGGCTTGCAAGAACATAAAAACGCATACTTGTATTATAAGGAAAGAGTCAAGAACAGAAACTATAACCGTAAAGGTGCTCAATAAGTGAACATATTTGAGTTAACAATCAAATCATTTCTTGGCCTGTGGTATGAACATGTATATAACTGATTTTTTTTAAAAAAAGAACATAAAGAATAAAAACCTTATTACTTTATATATATATTTCTTGTGATCTTGTTCGGGTGTTACCACATATGTGTTTATAAACCGGATAACACATAAAAAACCTCATATTTTTTTGTTTTTTTTTTTTTTTTTAAATTATATAAAGGGTGTTTTTTAAACCACACATATACAACCATCCACAACATGTCTCTTACTGCACAAGACACAAAACAACTGAATGCTCAAGGCTACAGCATAGCCAAACTTTTAAAGAGATTGGAAGATGCTACAGCCAGATTAGAAGATTTGACTATTTATCAAGAAGAATACATTACCGAAAAGTACGGTGCTCAAGGACCTGAAGCTCACACAGAAGATTCTGCCCCTAAAGACAAAGTAGTAACCACTGACCCTGTTGCTGTCAAAGAAACAACCAATGAGGAATCCGTATCCAAACCAAAGGCCATTGAAGAATTCGACCTTTTCATTGACGAATACATCAAGCCATTGTTGGAACTATCCAGTAAAATTGACAGCTCTGTTGTTGATGCTGTTCAACTATACTTAGAAGCTTATTTTGAAACATCTAAGTTTTTGGAAGCTTGCAGCATGGCTATCAAGCCAGACATGCAATCTGCTGAATTTGGTGAAGCCTTACAACCAATTTCTTCCAAGATCGCAGAAATCAATGAATTCAAGGAATTCCAAAGAACCAGTAAGTACTCTTCATACTTATCCAGTATTTGTGAAGGTTTTCCAGTATTTAGTTGGGTAACCACAACCACGCCACAAGGTCTGGTGGACAGTTACAAGGAAGCTGCTCAATTCTGGACCAACAGAATACTGAAAGAATTCAGAGAATCTGATCCAGTTTCTGTTGAATGGGTCAAGTTGTTCTTGACCGGGTTTGATGAATTGAAGAAATACATCAAGGCTTACCAAACCACTGGTCCTAATTATAGCTCTGCTACTGGTATTCCTTTATTAGATGCCATTGCGAAGGTTTCTTCTCCATCTGCTGCTCCAAGCGCTCCAGTTCCAGGTCCACGTCCACCAGTTGCTCCACCAACCAACGCTGGTGGTCCACCACCGCCACCTCCACCTCCACCAGCAATGGTCTTTGAAGTCAACAATGATACCGCCAAAGCAGCTGACTCTGGTGACATGACTGCTGTATTTGCTGAATTGAGCAAGGGTGAAAACATCACCTCTGGTTTGAAGAAGGTCGACAAGGCTGAATTGAAGAAACAAAAGGAATTAAACAGCTCAGCTCCAGTTTCCAAGCCTGTTCCAAGCGGCAAGCCAAGCAAACCAACAAAGCCTCAAGATATCTCCATGAAAAACCCTAAAAAAGAACTTGTTGGAAACAAGTGGTTTGTTATGGATTTCGTTAATGAACCTTCCCCAATTGTTATTGATGGTGCCACTATTGGTGAGTCTGTTTTCGTAGGTAAATGTATCAACAGTATAGTCCAAGTCAAGGGTAAGGTCAACAGTATAACCTTCAACGAATGTAAAGGTTCCTCTTTAGTTTTAGACTCATGTGTTGCTGGTGTTGATTTCATCAAGTGTGAGAAGTTTGGATTGCAAGTTGATGGCTACTGTCCTATGATCACCACCGATAAGTGTGATGGTGGTAATGTTTACCTATCCAAGGAATCCATGAATGCTGAAATCTCAACCTCTTGTACTACATCCATGAACGTCAACTTACCAGTTGGTGTCGATGATGAGTTTGTTGAATTTGCCATTCCTGAACAATTGGTCCACAAGTTCGATTTGAACAAGGGTAAATCAGGCAAGTTTGTTTCTGAAGTTTTCGAACATGCTGGATAAGTGATTACTTATTTTTTTTTTTCCAAAAAATAAAACAAATTCCGAGGGTTGTTATATACAATAGATATATATGATTGCAATTACTTGACTTTTTTAACATTCACAGTTTCATAATATTGCTTTTTCAAGTTTTGAATGTTATCGTTCACTTGCTTATCTTTTTTTAATAGCTGGAGTTTGGTCTCGTATAGGTTGTATGTTCCAGTACTGGCAGATTGGTACTGTAGCAAGGGATCACTGTTCATCAATAAATGGTATGTATCTTTTTGAATCTTGACCATCAATTCATCAACTTTCTTTGTCTTTATGACTTCATCTTGTTTGAAAAAGATTGTATTCTCAGCTGTCTCTTTGTCTTCAATGTTTTGCTTTGCCACAGAAGAGTCTATTTCCGTTACTCTTTCAATAGATAGTTCTGTGAATCCTTTGTCGTATATAGTGTTGCTTCTGTTATTGCTCATTGTCTCTGGTTAGTGTAGATTATACTTTGTTGGAATTTTTTTTTTTTTTTTTTGAGAATTTTAAGAATATTGAGAAATGTTTATATCCGATGAATTTAAAACAAACAAAGAAAAATTTGTCGCCTTCTAATACTAAAGCTTTTTTTCACTATCAACAACAATCACATGAGTTGTAAAGTATAAAGAATATATAGCTTTAACCAAAGCAAAAAGAAATTCGAAAACTTTTTATAAAAATGATTTCAGATTTCAAAACCAACTTTGATTTTTTCAATCAAGTTGTCAATGAACAAATAACAAAAGTTCGTGAATCAACAATTGATGAAGATACACTACAGAAAATCAAGACCAAATTAAGTGCAGATGATGTTTTCAACAACAAACTGAGAGATAACACTATCAAGCTATTGGAAAACACAATTTTGAAGGATGAAGATGCTTCAAAGCCTAGATCAAAGAGTTTATACACACCAAAAATGGAGACCATCATGAAATCAAACCCCTTGGGAAAACACTTCCAAGACTTTGTTGTTGAACTATTTGAAATTGCACAATCATCTGAAATGCTAAAGTATACATTAAAGTTTATTATAGACACTATTCTGAAGGTTGACAAGTACAAGACCCACACTTTTAATATTTTCCTATGTTACTTGGTCACTTCAAACAACGAAGCATTGTACCCTGAAGACTACGCCGAGCATGCTGATTTCATTTCCAAATTCTGCTCCGATTACATTTTATTAAAGAAATATACAAACTTTGTAGAAGAAGAACACTTGGAGGATGTCTATGTATACATGACAACAAACGAGCACAAACAATCCATACTTACTCATGGAACACTTGATACATACGAAAATCTAGCATTCAGCAATGCTTATGCAGTAACAAACAATGGATGGATTTTATTGACACATTATACCGAAGTTCTAGTACAAGATGGGTCTGTATTAAGTAACAATACTTTTTCTGATTTCCACAAGAAGGTCATATTCAAGAATATCGAGAAATGCTTAAAGGAGTATAAAATATCTGATTTGGATTATTTGGACTACTTGATACGTGTTTTGGCAACCATGCTGAAAAAGAATACCACTAAAAAGCTTATTGACAAGAAACTAAGAAACCTTGTTGTTTATTTATCAGAAAGTGGATTTGGTGCAAGAAACAAAGACAATATCATTTATTCATTGGCAAGACAATTTGTTGCAGGTGTTTCAAAGTTTTCAACCCAAAAGACCAGAGATGGTTATATAGATTCAAGGGATAGCAGATCCATGGCACCAAGAAGAGATGAAATCGATGAACAGAACCAATTAAACATGGGGTTTGCTTGGGTATCTCTTATATTCATCCACGAGGGGATCTTTGCTTTAAAGAGTTTGTTGGATGTCTTTTCCAATTACAACAAAACAAATGAAGTTTTACTAGAAAGATTATCATTTTACTTTAGAAAGAATAATGTGGATTATACTGAAATGTTGAAACAAGAAGATGCTGCATCATCTGAAAACGCTCTATCAGCTGCTTCTTTACTAACTGCTTCAAGAGATGAAGAATTTACAAGAAAAGAGGGCGAAAAGGCTTCTCTAGAAGTAACAGAAATTCCAAAAAAAGAAAAAGAAAGTAGATTCCAAATTTCTGTTGAAGAAAAGTCCAATGATACATTAGCCAAAATACCTATCAAAACATTTCCACAAGTTCTTTTATTGACTGCCTTTTTAGAGGTACAGTGCTTTAAAGAAGCTTCTTACATCATATCTTGTTTCAAGTTGTTGCTATCTGGAAATTCTGAGCTTGAAGAGTTGTTTTCGAGTGTACTAAACTCCTATGGCAAAGAATTGATTGGTGAAGAGAATATTTCCAACGAAGATAAGATTGCGAACAATTCTTATTACTGGTTGTTTACCACACCAGGAACACTTAACATTGAATCTTCTAGACTTTCTCTTGATGACTTTGTCAAAGTTGGAACTATTCTTATTAGCAATGGTAATGATCCAAAAAGTATCAAGTCTACATTTGATTCATTCACAACCATGCTATATCACTACAAGAAACTTGATGATGAACGCACTTTGGAAAGTCTTTTAAATCCTTTGATAAATTGTGTTATCAACGAGTTGATTCCTAGATGTATGCTAGGTTCTAAAACTATTAGCAAACATCTATACTCTTTGTTAAAGCACTTGAATTCTGAAATCAGATACGAAGTCTATGACATCTTTACTAAAAAGGTGATCAGTGAAAATAGTACTTTGAAGGAGATAAACGTTTTGCAGCAGAAACAAATAAAGAGATTCTTGAAGGTTGTCAATGTTGATAACTTATCAAGCCAACTTGAAAAGCTGGCTGTCTTAGTAAACATAAACCCATTTATTACTTTGACCAATTGTTTAAACTTGGCTGAGAGTTACGATATGATATCAAATTTGCTGATTCAATCAATGAAGCACTTTACTGACTTTTCACTAGATGTTTTACAATACACAATTCTGAAGAGATTAAAAATTGATAGACCATTTTTCACTGAAGACGAAGGATTGGCGTTACCTTGGTTTGCCAAAATATGTTCTTTACTAACTAATGGATTTAACTCCTTTTCCAAATTCAGTGTTTACGACATATTCGATTTCTGTTTGTCTAAAATCATTGCTGGTGACTTTACCGGTGTTTATATCTTAGATGCCTTGATTACTGGATCATCAGATTGTTTATATTTGGATGATGTCCAAGATGAGTTGGCTATTCTGTATTCAGGTAATGAAGAAACAAAGAAAATTGCCTTGGAAAAAACTGATGCCATTAAGAAACAAAAGACACACAAGTTGATGAGAATGCTGACAAAGAAGAAACATGGAAAGTCCCACGCTTTGATAATTTTAGAATCTTTGAGTGGAATTATCTTTGAGATCTTTTATGATAGTTTCCAAACAGTCAATAAAATCAACAATAATTATGATATTGTCGTCAGAGTTCAAAAGCTGATTATTGATATTTTGGCACATAATAGAAACCAAGAAGTATTTGCTGAGACATTTCATATTCCTAACATAATCACCAATCCTTCATTGCAGTATTTATCAGATGCATGGAAGGCTTTGTTACTGAGAAATTCTTCAAGAAAAATACAAAAAGATTTGTTACCTAAACTTTCAGATCACAAATCTTTGTTTGAGTTCTTCTGGTACCACAGTCTTGCTGATTTGAATACATTGGCTATAAGTCATATGCCTGAAAATTTAAGAGGAAGTCTTGATGCTGATATGTTTTCAGTTCCCGAGTTAAAAGGTTTTGATAACTTTAAAGAAAAGGTTTTCAGTAATGACCAACTTCAACAATTCTTAGAGATATGTTTGTTAAAGAACTCTCTTTTAGGAGTTGCTGAGGCTATCTACTCTGCAGAATTTGTCTTTAGAATTCTTTCAGAGGTCGAAATAACCAAGTTGTTGGGCTTGATCTTCAATAACAAGTTTATTTCCAAAGCTGTTATTGGTATATCCTCAAACGAATCCAAGTTCTTTGCGGCATTTATCAAAAGAATATTCATGATTCTGCCAACATATTACACTACATTGGAGGAAGACAAATTGCAGATCTTTAAAACTTCTGTAGTTTCTTTTATGAAATCATTCTCGGTTGAACTTTCAGATTTGGTATTAGACGATGAATACATCAACTGTAGAAACGCCATTCAAATATTGAGCGAAAGTATTAAATTCCTGCCTCCTATTGATATATTTGTTAAAATCTTAGTAGATGCTATTGAAAAGAGACTATTAAATGAAAGCAGAAAAGAGCTTTTAGTGCCTTTGAATGCTGTTGTTGGATTTTCAAAAACAAAATTGAAGGAGTGTGAAAGAGTTTCTGAATTTAGTGATAATGTAGAGTTAGATGACATATTGAAGGAGTTGGATGAAATCTTACAACTATCCAAAGAAGTTATCCAAGAAAACATTAAGCTTGAACAATTGAATGATGATTTGAGTGCTGCTGAAACAGAAAAACAAGCCACTATTGAAAGACTAAGTGAAAAGAAGGTGTCCATTGAACAAGAATCCATTGCAACAAAGAGATTTAATGATGGTGAAGACTTAAGAAAAGATACCAAGAGAATCAAAGTAAACTATGAAGAGAATGCCAATTATGATACTTCAAAGTCTACTACTGCTGAAGTTGGCTCTGCCGCTGGTAGTAGATTTGAAGGATTTGGCAATACTGCTACAACTGAAAAATCTGCATCACCGGTTCCAAAAACCCTTGTTTTACCCACACAACCTAAATCAAAGGCTATTAGTAATATACTAGAACAATTGGAAAACCCAGACTTCAAAAGATATATTGAAACCAAGATATCGAATGACATTAGACCTCATGCAGAATTTAATATGAAAAGAAACTTGGAATTTTTGGAACAAGCTCTCGTGGCTGATTCTGCATACTTGAGTTACGTTGTTCCAACATTAAAGTTCTTCAGACTGTCAAGACTTGTGGATGCTTTGCTTGAAGTATTGACTGAAAAACCAGAATATTTCATGAATGGATTTTTGTATTCATTGCTCCATGTGTTTACTTTCAATGGTAGATCAGAGAATAAACAGTTAGTTTTAGATTTATGGAACAAAACAGAAGTAGCCTCTCATTTAAAGATTACTTTGGAAGAAATGAAGACCAACTGGCACAAATTGAACAATCTAAAGACTTTGGTTTATGATCGTCAGTGGGTTTACACATTTGTTGAGCAAATTGACATACTTGTCCAGTATTTGATGACCAAGAGAGAAAACCAGTTTAGCGATCAAACCGTGTATCTTGCATTCATCCAAAAAGAGTATCCAGAATCTGCATTTTCGCGTTATACCGAAGAGAGTCAGGGAGGCTACAGAGAAGGAGGTAGAAGAGAGGGAAGCAGAAGAGATAGAAGCAGAAGAGAAGGTGATAGAGAAAGAAGCAGATTTAGTGAAGATGCACCAAGCGATGATATGAGACGTAGAGGTGACAGACGTGGTGGTGATAGATCTAGAGAAGATAGACATTTAGATGACAGACCTAGGGAAGATAGACGTGGAGGTGATAGATCTAGAGAAGATAGACGCGGAGTTGATAGACCTAGGGAAGATAGACGTGGTGAAGACAGACGTAGTGACAGACCTAGAGAAGACAGACGTAGTGACAGACCTAGAGAAGATAGACGTGATGGTGATAGACCTAGAGAAGATAGACGTGATGGTGATAGACCTAGAGAAGATAGACGTGGTGAAGACAGACGTTTAGACGACAGACCTAGGGAAGATAGACGTTTAGATAACAGACCTAGGGAAGATAGACGTGGCGAAGATAGATTTACTGATGGTAGACGTAGAGAATCTAGACCACATGATGATAGACCAAGCGATGATTTAAGAAACAATTCAGGCTATGACAGAGGTTATAATTCAAACAACAGAAGAGATGAATCTGAAAGTAGATTTAACAGAAGACAATCCGACAGAAGCTATTCCTATAGAGATTCAAGAAGATATTAAATATAAAAAGTATGTATTTTCGCAAAAAACCCCCTCGATTTAATCAATCATCTTAAACAGGAAATCCCCGCGTAAACAAACATCATTTTCAAACTCAATTTTTTTTTTTTTTTTTCAATAGCTGCAGTTCCTCCATCGACAAATCTCCCTATTTTTTATTTATTTATTTCACCATTATATACAACATTGATACAAAACCAAAAAAAAAAAAAACACTAGTATTAATGTCAGAACTTGAATCAACCACTTGTGGTGTTTCAGGAACATTGACAATATTTGTTCACAGAGCAAAAGAACTAATCAATGTCAAGAAATTAGATAAACAATCTCCATTTGTCATCCTAAGAGTTGGCCACATGACATGCAGATCAAAAGTATGTTTTAGAGGAGGCCAGAAACCAGAATGGTCTTTTCTAGCCAAGTTTCAAATAACTCCCGAAATCAAACCTACTCTGGATATTGATTGTTTCCATGAAACCTCAAAGGCCCCAAAGTTTATTGGTAAATCAAAGCTGAATTTCAAAACAGCATTATACGCCAACGAAGAAGATGGTGATGATAAATGGGTTGAACTACAAAACGGTGTTGAGTATGCAGGTAAAATATACTTGGAAATATCCTTTAAATTGGGTAATTCAAATGATTCTGAAATGATGGGCGCAGACCAATATGGAAATGCGTTTGCAACAAGTGGATATGCCAACACTTTGGATAGATTCGGAGAAAAGGGTATTCTTGATGATATCCAATCTGTGAATTTGGATAATCATGATGGAAGAGCAGCTGATATTCCTGTAACTATAATGAAAAACAACAGAGCGAATTACCAACACGGTGTGATCACTTCTGAGCCTGAAATAAACGATTATATCAATAGTAAAAACACTTATTATAGTAATCCAAGATCTAATGGTGTAAGTGCTGAGACATCACGTAACAGCAGAACTAAAAACCAAATGATTACTTCTGCTGATATGAGCAATAATATTCACGATTATGAAGCATCTCATGATGATATTCCATACATGAAGGAAATGTCACCATCAACCGCAGAAAGCTACACATCGGAACCATTATTTGCTAAATTAAAAGAATTAAAAGGGAAAATGTTCAACTTTAAAAATGGTCAAGGCAGCAATGGAGTTGATGATGGTAATGACCACGATGATTACAACAACATTTACGATCATAACAAGACCTATTTGAATAACTCCAAATCAAGCAAGAACTCAAACATGTCAAAGGAGCAGATGAACTTTCAAATACTGGAAAAGGCTATTGCTGGGGATGCTATGAATTTCGAAAGCTCAGTTAACAGTGAATCGTTTGATCATTTTAATATACACGACAATATCCCACCATTACCAACAGCCAAGATGATTCAAGAAAATCAAATGGGTGGAAGAATAGAAAGTGCAAGACAATTTTCAAAATCTAGAGTTCCTAGTCAACCCATGAAACCAATATTTAATATGAGCAGAAGGCCACCGCCGCCTTCTTAGAGAAATGAATATATACGATTATATATCTAAGCGTGCAATAGAAAAAATAGGTTTTAATAAAATGCAGCTTCGCCATCGTCGTTATTGTCATCTTCGATATCATCTTCACCATTGTCGAAGTAATTCTCAGCATCGTAATCACCATCATCGTCTTCGTCATCAAAGGCGTCATCGCCATCATCTTCATCATTACCTTGTGCATCATTATCAGCATCTGGGTTTTCTTTATTTTCATCTTCTTCAGCGATGTACTTGGAGAACTCCTTGTTGAAGTCTATGTCATCAGCAGCAGCCGCTGGTTCTTTTATGTTTTCTGGATCGTATATGCTCAAAAGCTTGGCTGAGGACGCGGCATTGGCAGCTTGTTTTTGCAAGTTCTTGTTATCAGTGTTCTTCTTTATAATAGACTTCAGCTCTTGTGGGATGAATTCTAGGTGGAATGGATGGTCAAGCTTTTTGGAATGCTCGTCACCGTTATCATCATCTTCACTATCGCTTCCTGTAGTTAATTTGTTTACTTTTTGTTTCTTATACTTGTCTCCATATCTTTCTATACCATCATCAACTTTGTTGTATCTATCAAGAATATCAAGGGGAACTGTGGACCCACTGTAAAATTGAGATGTTTTCAATAAATGGGCCATTTTTTTATAGTTTTTACCTATTCTGTAGCTCAGTTTGTTTGTGGAAACTTGATTGACTGGAAGAGGAACAATTGGATGTGGAAGAGAGCTGTTTGTAGCTGTATAATCAAAGTTGTAAAAGGACATAGTGTGGATTTGGTTATATGGAGTTGTTTATATTCTGTATATCCCAAAATATTTTGAAAGCTATATTTTTTAAAAAAAAAAAAGAAATTTTTCTTTTGATCCGTTAATTTTTGAAGAAAATTATTTTCAAAACATGCTTGAAAAAAATTACGCTGCCCACACGTGATGATCTTCGTGAAAAATATTTAAAAAAAATAACATCTAAATTACATGAGAAATAACACTATATAAACATGAACTAAGAACTGTGTGCCACTTATTCTTCCAACAAGTCCATGATGTCAGCTAAGTCGTCATCTTGGTTGTCGTTCAATTGTTGCTGTTGAATTTCTTCGTACTTCTTTTGCAACAACTTGACGTTCTTTTTATATTTAGATTTAGACTTCTTACCGAAACTGAAACCAGTGCTCTTGGCATCTTCTTCATCATCACTGACTTCACCAGTAACAGCACTGGCATAGTCACCGTCCCATTCAGAGACACCTCTTTCCTTGTTTTTGTTCAACTTCTTCCATACTTCTTCCTTATTGGTATCAACCATTTGTTTAAGCTTTGTCTTTTCGTAACTCTTCAATACTCTTGATCTAAACAAGGAGTAAACACAAACAATCAAGATAATGGTATACATTCTCTTCCAGTTGACTGTGTTGATTTCAGCATCGTTCTTGATGATGTAGATCAACTCTTGGTATGAAACAATTTCTCTGGTCCAGAAGAACTTGTAAACATGGTTCCAGAAGTTGTAGTTTATCTTGAATATGGAGGCTTGGTTAGCATAGGCTTCGTCTTTGTCGTGGTAGTGATGGTTAACAACGCCTCTTAGTTCAGAGACGGAATCCTTTATGTGTTGAATTAAGGAAGACATGATGTGTGGTTTTTTTTGCTAATTAGTCTAAAGTCTCTTTTTGTTTTTTTCTGTCGCCAAAGAAGAATCTGTTTGGGTGGGGAAAAATGCCATAAAAAATTGATGTGGCGAAAATATCCTAAAAAAAAATTGTTGTGTCCTTTTTTTTTTTTTTTTTTTGCACATGTATGGTTTATTGTGGATTAACTCCGATGCTTTTGTTGAATCATGATTATCAATAAAGTATAACAGTATTCATAAAGGTGTATCTCTTTAAATTAATTTGTTTTTGGCTTCTTTTTTTTATGATAATATTAATTAGTGTATTGATTATAACTATTGAAAGATCTCCGGGCACACTTGGTTTGTTATCTCACTATCTTTTGCAGATGATATCTATATCCAACGGAAATACTTTTATGATTTAAAAAACATATTATGCGCATTTTCTAAACAAATAATATGCGTTTGTTATATCCGAACATAATAATAAATAAAAATCTCAAACACTAATTTTTCTTTTCTTTTCGCATTTTCTTCAAAGGAAATATTTTTCCATTTTTTTTATTTCAAATGAAATTATAATATAGGTAAGAAATACACCCAACAATACACCACAAAAAAAATGAATAACAGTAATAAATATAACAACAAGGTTCAACAGAAGAACAACAACAACAATAAATATAACAAGTACCAAAAGAATAACAAGTACAGCAAGAACAACAATGGGAACAAACCATACAACAACTACAACACCCAAGTTCAACCTGTAAAGATATCCAGCACCAATGTTCTTGAACTAAACAACTTCATGAACGACATAGTTGAGATATACCTGGTCAAGAACATGAAGATCACCGGAAAGCTTGTATCATATGATCTAGACAACCTTGACTGTGTTTTAGAAGACTCCACCTTGTTTGTGCTGAAAGACTTGCAAACCTTGACTGATGAAGAAGAAATCGAGATTTACAAGTTGAGAGAAACAATGGAAAACCCATACGACGATATAATTGAAGACAAAATCAACTACGGATTGGCCATGGTCAAGGGAATCAACATTGTATCTTTCAGCAAACTTGAGTAATGTATATATTTTTTGTAATGTAATCACACCTTACTGTATTATTTTGATATCATAAAGTAAAAGATGCAATGTTGTATTGCGGAGATTTAGATAAAAAGAAAGACTTCTTATCTAAAAAAAAAAAATTCAAATGATTACAGAGCAATAGATTCATCTTACAAATGCAATAAATAAATCAGACGGTGATATTTTCAAAAAAAAAATCAAAATCGTGTTCCCTTATCGTAAGAAAAAAATAATGGTGAGACTAAAAAAATAAAAAAAATTTTCATGTTTTTTTTCAAATGCACGAGAAACATTTCTTCGCAAATTATATATAACAGCAGTGATGGATATTGAAAATTACAAAAAGTAAACAATACAATTAGTTGTATACATAAACCAGTACAAGACAAAAATTTACAAACAATGTGCAGCACTACTGAATATAACGGTTTCTCACAAAACAACACCAAATACGGTGCCAATGTCTACAAATTCAGACAAACAAACCAAATAAAGACCATCTATACCAAAATCAGAGATGTCGAAACCACCAACAAGGATTTCATCTTCTACAACAACAGATTGATCAGACTGTTAATTGAAGAAGCTTTGAACATCTTGCCAATTGAAGACAGCAAGATTATGACCCCTTTGGATGATTACTTCAACGGTAAGAAGAATGCGTATGCCAACACCAATGTTGTGGGTGTTTCCATCATCAGAGCAGGTGAAAGTATGGAGTTTGAAATGAGAAACGTCTTGCCTGACTGTAAAATCGGTAAGGTTTTGATTCAAAGAAACGAAGAAACCTTTGAACCACAAATGTACTACTCCAAGTTCCCAGCATACAGCGAGGATGACTACGTCTTCTTGTTGGACCCAGCCTTGGCTACTGGTGGTTCCGTTATGATGGCCTTGGAATGTTTGGTCAAGCAAGGCTACAAACAAGATAGAATCATCTTCGTCAACATCATGAGTTGTCCTGAAGGATTGGACATTGTTACAAAGACCTATCCAGATCTTAAGATTTTAACTGGTGTAATTGATGACTGTTTGAATGAAAAGAAGTACATTGTCCCTGGTTTGGGTGACTTCGGTGATAGATACTTCACTTAATCTATATATGTACGCTCTTAAGAAAGTTTCTTTTCTTTTTCTTTTTTTTTTTTTT
>JAJMDJ010000269.1:0-35770 GCA_030573495.1 Hanseniaspora nectarophila
TTTTTTTTTTTCATAAGAGTTTATTCATCATCCAGTTGCATGGACAACCAGTTGTTTTTGTAATCTTCCATGCTGACAATTTCCTCATTGATGCTCTTTCTCGGGTGTCTTTCAACAAACATAACATCATTTTCTTCATCGCCATCGGAAAAAACATCGATATGGTGGTCATTGAATGAAAGTGATGGTGGGGAAGTAAGAGTATTAATAAAACTCGGTCTGTTGAATTTCTTGAATCTAAACAAATCATTGTTTTGATCAAGGTACGTTCCAGCAGAGTGCGACTTTCTTCTTCCGTTATAATACCCCTGTTGTGGTTGGGAAGCACTGTTTCTTCTGTTGGCTGGTGACATGTATGTCTTCTTTGTGGAAAGCTTGAATGCATTGTCACTTGTGACTTGGGAGGAGTTTCTTCTTGTTGGCATGTCATATTTGTATTGATCCGCATTGTTTTCCTCAAGAGTAGATAAATGGTCTTCATCGTTATAACTCTTCTTGTAGGAATGTTTTTTGTGGTTTTGAAGATTCTTCAATGAGTCTTGAACCTTGATGAACTCATGTGCAGTTTGGAACTTCCCATTGGTTTCTTCCTCATCCTCATAGTGAAAGATATCATTGGATTCTTCTTGACTGTTTGACTTTGACATTTCTTCTTCTTCAGAATCATCATCCTTATCTGATCCATCATTATTTGATCCGCTGGACTTCTTGCCCATGTAATAATTGAAGTTCTTGTTGTAATGGGTATTTTTGATACCATTCTTAACAACATATGAATTAGGTTGACTATTGACAAATGAATTGTGGGCTGACTTAAAGGACATTGGTTTGTTGTGGTAGCTGTGGTACAAGGTTGGTGATATTCCGTTTTGATTCTTTTGCTTGTTACCATTCTTCTTGTTGTTGTACTTCAAAATATGCTTGTTAGGCTTTGGAATACCCAATGGTTTTCTGGAGTTGTAGTTTTGGAAGAAGTTATCATTAGTCTTTCTGTAACTGTTTCTGTTATTTCTGTTAGCCTTGTTGTTTGAGTATTGGTACTTTTCGTTTGGATAAATTCTCTTAAACTTCTTCAACTTGTTCAAGTTCTTAGCCTTCCAACTATTGACTACATTACCTTCTTTTTGTAATCTTGAGAAGACATCTCCGGTAGTTTCATAATGCTTGGTATTGATATCAACAGGAATGAATTGTTTGCTCTCAACAGGAGTTGGAGGAGGAGAAATCATGGTATTATCAACCCAATCATCAACATAAATATCCTTGTATAAGTCATATTCGGTGGTATTGTAAATAGTATCATCAAAGGTAAAGCTCTTACATTTATGTAGCAAATCAAAGATATCCGCAAAGTTTCTCTTTGAAGGGGACAAGTTTAGACAACTTACTACCAAGTTATAAAAATCAGGAGTCATTGTATCAAAGATATCCAAAATAGCTTCTTTACTGTAACAATAATAATTAAACAAGGCATCCATGTTTGGTTTAGCAATTTCAAATGGGTTTTTGTGGAAGACAATATTCAAAAGAGTGATACCCAATGCCCAAATATCGACTTTCGAGGTATCATATGGCTTGTCATTGTTTTCAACAGAAAAAAGCTCATCATCATCAAAGTTACTGACTTCATCTTGTTGATAATAAAACAACTCAGGAGCCATGTATCTTTCTGAACCAAGGTCCTTTTCATTGCTGTGAAGATCAATTGTTGCTAGACCAAAGTCAGTTAATTTAATATGCCATTTGGTGATATCATAGATAAGGATATTTTCGGGTTTGATATCTCTGTGGTAAACCCCATTTAGATGGATGAATGAAATTGATTTTGTGACTTGGTTGATGATATGGAACAGCATCTTTGAAGACTTTGGGATGGTTTCGTTTCTGATGGCATCATATAGATCACCATGAGAACAAAAGTCCATGACCAAGTAAGCATCGAATTGGTCTTTAGCAGTAATAATAAGATCCGAGTAGTTGAATGCAATGTCCTTATTGGAAATGTTGTTGCTTAGAGTCTTTAAGATGTTGTATTCATAGAGACAGTTGTTGACATCTCCTTGGGGTTCTTCATCATCGTCATCTGAATCAAGGGTATAGAAGTACTTGACAGCCACTAGTTCTTTTGTGATGACGTTTTTTGCCAATGTGATGTTACCATATGATCCTTTGTTTAGATCTTGTATTTTGATGTATGTTTTGTTAAGGATCTGGTCATTTTCGTTGTATTCAAAGAAGGAAAGGTTTGGAGAAGTAACCTCGGACATTGTGTGGGGTGTTGGACTATATAAGAGTTCATGGTGTTGTATTTATCAATAATGACTAAATGTTTATATTTATATATAAATGAACTACGTATTCAAAAAAAAAAGAAAAAAGAAATGGGCAAAATAAATATATATGTGTATAATTTTTTATCAACATAAAAAATGTGTGTGTGTTTAAAAAAAAAGATAATGACTTTTTTTGCTGGTGGGGAAGTATCTCCATTAATGATGCAACACAATGACAATACATGTGAAAAAACATGTTGTAAATATCAACATATAGATAAGAACTGGAATTATTACTTGTATATATTGTGTATACAGTAATATGTTTATAAAAGTATCAACAAATAACTTGTATATGTCTACATTCTAATGTCATTACCTAATGAATCATCTTATGATGACTCAATATTATATTTTGAAAATACAATCAATATCAACAGAAAACTCCTTACTATTAATTTAAATATATTCTAAGGTTTATTAGAAAACCACATTGACAATCGTATATAAAGTATATCTTATGGTATATTATGATGTATAACACGTGACTATACCACTTCCCAAAAAATAACACTGTAAATATTCTCTAAAAAAAAACATTTGTAACACATCTCCAAGGTAAATTCACAAACCAAACATAACTATGAAAACAATTCAATTAAACTATAACTTTACTTTTGATACAATCAAGGGATTCTTTGCTCAATTCCCTTTGGTAACTCATACTCATGAAACTATTGCCAAAGTTCACACAATCAAAGATACCAAATCTTTTTATGATGATCTCCAAAGATCATTTGATCCAAACACCATATTCCCTTTGAAATTACAAGACAATAAGTCATCTACCACTCCAAAGACTTTATTCTTATCATCATTGGAGTTATCATCAATATCCAACCATTATGAAGCTTGTACTCCTGAAGATACTCTATCATTGAAGAAGTTCCTTCTGGAAAATAACTTGACTCCACCTACACAGTCATTGAAAGAAACCATTGACTTTGATAATGTAACCACATTTTGTGTTGTTCTCATGGATATAAACACTCTTCAAATCCCATTGATCATAGACAGCACCACAGGTAGTGTGATCCAAGACATCACTCAATACGAACCAAAGGAAGAAGTTGAGGATGTTGAATTACTTCAAGAATACAAAGAAAAAACAGAATCTGAAATCACAGACAAGGAGAGTATGTTGAAGGCTTACAGAACATACAGCATAGCTTTATATCTGATAATTTTGATGAATATTCCCGATCTACAGCAAAGACTAAAGTATTTTGAATGCATAAATGAAAGTTTTTTGACCAGAAACAATATCTTTGAACTCCTGGCCTTACACAAATGCATTTCATTAAGTAAATATGTGCAATTAAACATTTCCAGAAAGGGTCCTTTCATGATGGAAATCAGTTTGAATATTTGGACTGGTATTAACCGTATTTTTAATAAGACCAGAGATCTAGAAAGAGATGTTGAACTAATCAAGTTGAAGTACTCAAACTACAAGATCTTTAATAAAGATGTTTATGACGAAGATGTGAATAGTGTCATTGAGTGTGTGAACAACAATGCATTATTGAGCGAAGTACGTGATCAATTAGAAATTAAATTCTGAATATATAATTCATAGCTGTAAATAGTATAACCAAATTAGTATAAACTAAATTTGTTCTTATTCAACAAAAATTATTTCAACTCCGGAATTCGTCCATTAATTTCTATATATCCACTTCTTTTTTTTTAACCAAATTTTCTCATTCTAAAATTTCTAAAGATCCCCAATATACCATCACCAATATAGCATGGACAGGAGTGATGACTTCTTCCTGCAGGTACTCAATCCTGGGTCGTTTAATTTAAACAATGAAACTACTCTTTCATTTATCAAGCCTACGTATATCCTCAGTGTCAAAAACATGGACACATTCCAAAAATTCATTAACTCTTTATTGGCGAGGGTCATGCTCTCAACCACAGACCCTTTGATTGCCAGTATACCTGTTTTTACTGCTGTGATTGTTTTTATAACTACATATTTGTTCTCTATTGGGTATACGGACTTTTTATTTAACAGCAAACACACAGTCATTGATGTGAATAATTATCTTTTACTTGTGAACAACAATGTTCATATACAAGGCAAGTTCAAGAAGAACATGATCCTGATTTATTATTATGT
Source organism: Hanseniaspora nectarophila (assembly GCA_030573495.1). NCBI lineage: Eukaryota > Fungi > Ascomycota > Saccharomycetes > Saccharomycodales > Saccharomycodaceae > Hanseniaspora > Hanseniaspora nectarophila. Next base: position 4,462 of record JAJMDJ010000269.1, read on the forward strand.
TAATACAATGGTAAAGTTCTTTGTGTCGAGTATCTTTTCCAACCAGCTGATATTGATTCTATTGGGTTGCTACTGGGTCAGTGCAACGACTTATTTTACTATTTGCTCTCTTTTGTCCATCCAGGTGCACTTCAAAAAACAATTCAAAAATGATTATATGAGCATTTTGGATAGTGAGATGCAACTGCAAAGAAATGTTTACTATATCATTGCATACATTTCCGTGAGTATTTTCAATTTTTTAACAAGTTGTATACTCACAAAGGAGTGTCTTGATATGATGCTTACATACAAATTCAAAAATAAAGATAAACATTTGATAATGTTGAATAGAAAAATAAAAATATCAAATTTTTTGACTGCTCTGTTTAGTACTCTAGTTTTAGTTCCATTGTTTATTACTAAGGTGTTTCACCTCTTTCTAAAAAACTCAACTCTACATTTTGTTAAAAAGTTAACAGGTATTACTAAAAAATTCAGACACTTCAAATATCAAGACTACGTTTATAACTTTGACGATATTCTAAAAAGGTACGAAGCAGTATTTAATCATACAGACTTTCAAAAAAGACTCAAGCTGTCAAACACTCTACTGAAGATGTCCTTGTTGTTTGATTTTATTGCTCTTTTCATCATATCTTTTTTGATATTCATCCCATCAGTTTACATCTCTTACAAAAACTTAATGAAAGTAAGAACTTTATTCTTAGAAAGCCTTCAAAAACTTAGTGCTACAAACAATAAACGATCTATTGGTAAAAGAAGCTATTGGAATGATAAATACAAGGTTTTTGAATGGATATACTCGGGTACTATTTTCGTATTTACATTCATTGTTTTGTTATTTCAACTTCTTGGTGGTTTCAGTTTTGAAAAGTTAACCAACATTAAATTTACAGATGCACCAGAATATCTTATTTTAAATCCATTGAATAATAAGGTACATGATCCAACACTGAATGGGGCAGCATGGTTTAGATTGATTCAAATATCATGGATGTCATACATCCTTGAATTTTTGAAGTTTTTGATCATAAAGACATTTATTTCCACTATAAACGATTTCAAAAAACAAACAAATGTATTTGGCATGTGGTATTCACAAGTATCTCTAGAAAAGGATATCTTAATAAACGCAGATATAAAAGCTGGAGATACCGATTCTACAGAGTACAAGAATGTGATCAAATCAAAGCTGAAGTTTTTGATTAAAGGAAGCACTCCGCAGAATTCAATATCTGAAAAATCATCTTTGAAAAAAGCTGGTTCATTTAGTCCTGGTACCCAAGAAAAAGAGGTTTTGGTGAAGTCATTGTTCAATAATGATATGACCACAATGTCGATTTTTTCATTCACTACACATAAGAAACCTAAGGAGAAGGATGTTACGTATATCAAGTATCCTAACTTGGTCAAAATGCTTTATGAGTCAACGGGATTTGACTTGAAGGAGCAGAATGAGGACCATAGTGAGACCATGTCGTTAGAAACGATTCATCACGACATGAAGGAAGATTGATTTCTGTTGGTTGCAGTGCACGTGCAATATTTCGAATAATATATATGGAAAAAAATTGAAATTTCAAAACTTTTAAAAATAATGATTTTAAAAAAAACCGTAGATATATTCATTAACTGAACAATGAAAAACAATCAAGTGTTTGATGTCTCTTTTTTTGACATCAACAATCAGGATTCTACTCTAAAGTTTATAGATGAAGACCTAACTTTTAAAATTATAGAACCTTCAACACCTGAAGGGAATACAGGTTACAAGGAGGAATTGTCAACTGATGAGTTACTTGAATTTACGCAGCTACAAGTTGTGAATAAATCAAAAACAAACAAGTTCTTTGGTGTATGCAAATCAGATAAACTAACCAACAAGCAGTACAGCTACATCAAAAGGGTAAGGACACAACAAGACAATGTGTTTATTGTTATATGTGAATGTGATGAGTTTACAAAAGATGAGTTAACACAGGCTCTAACTGATAAAAACCTTCTCCTGGACATAGACTATAAATTCGTTGATAATGCTGCTTATGTGCCAAAATACCCACCTTTGAACAAATACATCAGTGACCTTTGGAGTACAAAATATTGGCCAATGAACTGGAAAGGAAACTCTAAGGAAAACAAACTCAAACAGGTTTTCCTGAATGAATACCAATTGTTGAAGTATTCCAAATTCAAAGAGTTATTTGATTTGGTAAATGAATACAAATCTGTAAATAAACTTCATCCAGAAGCTCATGTAACCTTATTTCACAATACTAAAACGGATGAATCTAAAATATTCAAGGATACACAGGAATCCACAAACTTTGTATTGAGCCACAGCATCATAAACGGGATTGATGAAATTTGTGACAAAAAACACTCGGATGATTATTTGCTACAAGACTTCTTTGTTATAACCACACATGAACCTTGTCAAATGTGCTGCATGGCTTTGTTGCATTCGCGTATAAAGCTTTTGTTGTTTGAGCAGTATAGCACCAAAATGGTAAAAATGCTAAGAGGTGATGACTTTTCATTAGCCGCTTATAAGCCACTCAATTGGGAATTCCAAGTCTTACAATACACTTTCACAAAGGAAACGTAAACATTATTATATATATCAACTTTTATAAATTTCTTCTGTTGTTTCTTCTATTATTGGCTCTTCTTCTACCACTATCTTCTAATCTCTTTTCCATCTCGGTTTTAGTCAAGTTTGTCACAACAGGTTGGTATTCCTGTCCTAGATTTTCAAAGTCTAACCTTAGTGCTAGTAACAGATCTTCCTGAGTTAGAATATTACAATCTTCAAGATCATCATTGATCATATGCAGCTTTATGTCCAATACCTTCTTCAAAATGGTATATGAAAGAATACTCAACCATTCTCTTTTCAAACCAACATCTGCACATAAAGTTTCACAAACATCATTCAAATTAAACCCATCGTCTTTTAGATTTAGATAAAAAGTATCTGTTAGGTTTTGTCTTCCTAGGAAACAATCTAGTTTAATTACTGCAACCAAGTCTTCTTTGACTGATAGTCTGGAAGCAACGCTATACTTTTCAATTTGTTCAATCATGCTGTCTTTCAGCTTTTGGAACAAGACATCATTATTTTCTATTTGTAGATCATCCAGATACAAAGTCAGAAAGTCTTGAATCGACACGGAAGAATCGTTTATATTCCAAAGAACGTAATCAATAAAGGAATTTGTATATTTGGTAGGATCATTGAATATTAACTTAATTGGGACAAGTCTATTGCCGTCATAATCAAGACCTGGTTCTTTATCCCCTACAGCAATGCCTTTGTTATTCATCTTTATGTCGTATTTTTCAGAGTACTTCTTGGTAAGTTTCCCTTTGGTGATTGTATCCTTCAAGAACTTGAACTTCATCAAGTTGTTTCCATTTGCATGGTCATCAAAGCTTGGGAAATCAGCGGTGGCTACTTCAGTTTCTTCCATTATTTCATCATCTTCGTTTTGTGGATCCAATATGTCCTTAACATGCTTGTAATACTCCTGTTCCAGAACTTCTGTGTCGATCTTTCTCTTTTTGGTGGTTGTTTCTTCTTCTTCCTCTTCATATTCATAGTCGTCTTCACTCTCTAAATCCTCATACTTGTTGAAGTTGTCTTCAGAATAATTAATTCTTCTTCTTGTAGTAGCTCTTCTAGACCCAATTGTGCTGAGTTCATTTATAAAGGTGTCTGAATTTTGATTTGTATTTGAAGAGTTGTTTATGTACAACCCAACGGTATTATCATCTGTGTACTCACTGGATACAGTGTTCCTGATTCTGTTATGAAAGTTGGATATATAAGCTTGTGGAGGTAGTTCAACCATGTTGTGTAGTATTAAGTTCTGGTTCTTGTTTTTTGGTTAATTTGTCAAGTTATGATTTCATTGAAAAAAATATATAGTAAACACTCGCCATAAGTATTAATATTTTTTTTTTTTTACACTATATTTTTTTTCCTAAACAATCACGTGCATTAATTCATTCAAAAAAAAAAAAAAACAATAAATTTCATAATAACTATATATACAGCCTTCTATCTAGTAGAGATGATACCAACATCAGCTAACAATTGGATTCTCTTGCTGAAGTCTGGGTTGGTGTAGTGTTGCATGATGATACTTGGATCGCTCTTGGCTTGCTCTAGAATATTGGCCATGACCGGGTCTTGAACAATATCTCTAACTTCAGGTTCAGCTAGGGCAGCCTTCATGATATCTTCTCTGGTCAAGGAGTTGTTGTTCAATCTTCTTTCCATGGTGGAAGAAACTTCGTACTTCAACTTGTTCAAGTCATTTACTTGGGCAGCAGTTGGGGACTTATCCAAGGCCTTGTTGATGGTTATGGTGGCAGCAGCGTACTTTTGCATGGCTAACAAACATTGGGCCTTTCTTAAGTAAACCTTGATGAATGAAGGTTCCATGGAGATAACAGAGTCACAGTCCTTGATACAGTCAGGGAAGGCTAGCAACTTGAACAAACAGGCAGATCTGTTGGAGTAGTGCTTGTAATCAGTTGGATCTCTCTTGATGGCTTCATCGAACATCTTGATAGCTTCGGCATAAGATTGCTTGGCGAACAAGTCCTTACCTTGGTTGGAGGCTTCAAGAGCCTTGTCCTTGCTTAAGTAGGCAGCTTCATTCGCAATTTTTATTTTCTTTTCCAAGGCCTTCTTCTTGTTCAAGACTTCTGGGGTTCTGTCTTCAGTCAAAGACTTCTTCAAGAAATTCAAGGCTTCTTCATTTTGACCCATCTTGATGTGAACATTGGCAATCTTGTGGTAGATCTTGGCCTTGATGGCATAGCTGGCATGGGTTTCTGTAGCATATTCAACAGCTTCGTTCAAAATGGTCAAAGCTTCTTGTGGCTTACCAGATTCCAAAGTAGCCGCAGCAATGTTGGTCAAGTATAAAACATCCTTGTAGGTATCAAAGGCCTTTGTGTATAGTTCAATAGCTTCGGTGAATTGCTTCTTCTTGTATAGAGCATTACCTTGTTCTTTCAATTGAATGGATTCTTTTTTGATTTCTTCATCGGAGAATTCTGGTTCCAATACAACTTCTTCCTTTTCAATATTGGCTTTACCTTTGTTTTCTTCTTGTTCTAATTCCTTATCCATGGTTTCAAAGTCTCTCTTTTCAGCTTCAGTTGGGGTTTCTTTGACTTCATCATGAGGTGGGTTGGCACCTTTATCATTGAATTGTTGTTGCATCTTGCTGACGTAACTCAATACCTTGGCATACTTTGGATCAGACAAAACACTCATATCATTGGACATCAAGGCTTGCATGAAGGCTGGATCGCTGAAGGTTTTCATTAATTCAGGATCTTTTTGCATTTCGTTCATGAAGTCCATTGGGTCGTCTTGCTGAGCATAGTTCTTGGCTTTGATGGCATCTTCCAAACCCTTCTTGGCAACAGCATTTTCAGGATCAATTCTCAAGTATTGTTGGTAGTAAGAGATGGCTTCATCGGCATTACCTAAACCCAAGGAGGCGTTGGCAGCTCTACCGTAGGCCTTTGAAAACAATGGATCGTTTTCAATGGCGCTCTTGGCATCGTTTAAGGCTTCTTCATGGTTCATGGCTGAGTAGTTGGCAGCGGACTTGTTACTGAAGATACGAGCCTTTTCAGCGTTATCAGTAGAAGCAGCAATTGCTTGGGTATAGAAATCAACAGCTTCAGTGAATTGTTTGTTTTTAAAGGCTTGGTCACCAGAGGACTTTAATTCGGCACTAGACATATTTATATATTTTGTTTGGTGTATTTTATACTGATTCTATTTTATATTTTGTTAATGCTTTTAATCAATGTTCTTCAGTATAAATATATTGGGTGGGAAACGAGAAATAAAAAATATGTTACACTAAGAAAAATTTTAGGTTTAATCTTTTTTTTTTCCAGAACAATCTATTTACTATGGGGTTTTAAAATATATCGGATATAAGGAATACACAACATATAATCACATATACAATATAAAATTATAAAGACTATACATTGCATTATTATCTCTAATTGTATATTCAATTCATAGGATATCACCTGAATGTAGTAAATAAAATATATTGTAAGTCAGCATAAATCACTTTTCTTTTTTTTTCATATTTCTTTCCTCTTTTTTTTTTTTGGTTTTTTTTTTTCCAAATTTCAAATCATCATACAGTTCAATAACCAAAATCATACACTCATATTATGTCTTCTAACGAATTAATTAATCAAAAATTCCTGCAATGGTGTGAGAAGGTTGGCATTGATTTCAACAACAACTCCATTGTTATCAAGGAAACTGCAGACAAAAACAGACACTTGATAACTGAAAAGTTCATCCCTAATGGAACTGTTTTGTTCAAGGTTCCATACACTGCCATGTTGAATCCAATCACCAGTGAAATCGACAGTCTTTTGAAGACCCCAAAAGAAACTGCTTCAGATGATGAATCTGATGAAGATGAAGATGGCACAGACTCATGGAAGAGACTAGTTGTTAGCATACACAAAGAACTACAAAAAGGTGAAGCCAGTGATTGGTACCCATACTTGACCATTTTGCCAACTGCCAAAGATCAAAAGTTTGACAACTTGTATTACTGGAATGACTCTGAATTGGAACTTTTGAAACCATCCAAGTGTATTGAGAGAATAGGAAGCGACAAGGTTCAATTAATGTTTGAACAAATCCATGATCTTTACAATGTGCCTGATCTAACCAAGGAAGATTTCTTAAAAATATCATCTGTGATCATGTCTTACTCATTTGATGTCAGTGGAAAATCCCTAGTTCCTGTTTCTGATCTTTTAAACGCTTCATGGAACTTTAACTCCGTTTTAGAAGTTGATGATGAAGGTGAAGATCAATATATTTCCATGGTTGCTAAAAAGGATATCCAAGAAGGGGAAGAGTTATTAAACATTTATGGTAACCATCCTAATGGTGAGCTACTAAGAATGTATGGTTATGTTGAAGATGACAATGAAAATGAGTTTGCTGAAGTTGAGCTTGACACATTGATTGGAATGAATGACAAGTATGCCGAAATTATAGAAAAAATAGATGAAAGTTACGATATGGAAGATCCTTTGATCATGGAAACATTTGATGTTTACAAGGATGAAGGTATTGTATCTGAATTGGTTGTCTTATGTGAAATTTTGTCAAACTACGATGATGACTTGAAGAAGGGGTTGAAATTAAAGCAAATGATCAAAAAGACTATAGAAAAGGTGCTTAAGAATCATCAAATTGGTAATGAAACTAGAGTAATGTTGAATGCCATTATAGAAGCCACCAAGAAGAAGTATGAATCCAATCCATTGTTGGCTAAGGAATATGAAACAAAACAAGGTTACTCAAAGGAGTACATGGCTAGTGTAGTTCTTAAAACAGAGTATGCTTGTTTGAAGCAGGCCTTGGTGATTTTAGACAAGGAGTATAAACTAGTAGACAACAAGGAACTGGAAAGACTTGAGAGAAAGAAGAGAAGACTTGAGAAGAAGGATGATAGAAAGAACAAGAGATCCAAACATTAATAAGACTTTTTTTTTTTTCTCCATGTGTTTTTTCCTAATTAGGAAATTTGTGGGTGGGTGGTTTAGCAAAAAAATAAAAAGACTGTGTAAGGGGGGTTTAACATTTTTTTTCTTAAACCAAAAAACCCCCTTTAATTTTTTTTTATATATAGATTTCTCTTCAATTTTTTTTATTAAACACCTCTACATTTATTAGATTCATACAATCACATCATTTTTTGTATCTATGCAAACCATAGAACATGCTATAGACCAGATACCAGAAAAACAATGTCAAGCACTCCTGTTGAAGATAATAGCAATAACCTTATTGGTAAGTACCAAATCATCAAGACTCTTGGAGAAGGTTCCTTTGGAAAAGTCAAGCTTGCCTACTTCCAACAAAACAAAGTTGCTTTGAAGATCATTGCCACAAACAAACTAAAACAAGATGACATGCGTGGAAGAATCGACAGAGAAATCCAATTTTTAAGATTATTGAGACACCCACACATCATCAAACTTTACGATGTCATCAAATCAAATGAGGAAATCATCATGGTCATGGAATATGCATCAAATGAACTTTTTGATTATATCATACAAAGAGAAAAACTACCTGAAAATGAAGCCAGAAGATTCTTCCAACAAATCATATCAGCCATTGAATACTGCCACAGATTGAAGATTGTTCACAGAGACTTGAAACCTGAAAACTTGTTGCTTGATGACAAGTTGAATGTCAAGATTGCGGATTTTGGGTTGAGTAATATCATGCAAGATGGTAACTTCTTGAAGACCTCATGTGGTTCTCCAAACTACGCCTCTCCTGAAGTCATTTCAGGTAAGTTGTATGCTGGTCCAGAAGTTGATGTTTGGTCTTGTGGTGTTATCTTGTATGTCATGTTGTGTAGAAGATTACCATTTGATGATGAAAGTATTCCTGTTTTGTTCAAGAACATCAGCAATGGTGTTTATACCTTACCTAATTTTTTGAGTGAATCCGCCGTAGATTTGATCAAGAAGATGTTGATTGTTAATCCATTAAACAGAATTACTGTTGATGAGATCTTTGAACATGAATGGTTCAAGACTGATTTACCTGATTACTTGGTACCTGAAAGATTAAAATTAAAAGTATACCCAGAACTAAAGCATGTCCATACAACTGATGAGTTTAATGTCACAAAGGCTGGTGATGAATTGAATCCAAGCATTGTTGAATTGTTAACAACCAAGTTAGGTTATGATTCTATAGAAATCCAACAAGCATTTTTGGACAATTCATTCACCAATCCTAGATACGTTGAGTTAAGAGATGCTTATAACTTGATCTGTAAGAACACTGATTTAATTTGTGACTTAAAAAACTCCTCAAATGCAGCAACCAATAATGGTCAACAAAATGGCTCTCAATCTCCAGCAGATTCTCAAGCCAGCAACAATGTGCCATCATCATTCAATAACGATTTAGAAAAAGATACTTCATCGACTATTTCTATCTTACCATCATCAATGCCATCCATCCACAGAGCACAAATGCTTCAAATTTACCAACAACAAATTGAGGTTCATTACGACAATATCATAAAGAAAAATAATATTACCTCAGATATGGATATTCACCAACTGAACTTGGAAAAGATGAGAGAAATAGAAACAATCCAACAAAAGATAAACAGCCTGCCTTTGAAGAAGTCAGCCAAGTCTGTTAAGTGGCACTTTGGTATAAGATCAAGATCTTATCCTCTGGATGTCATGGGTGAGATTTACTGTGCCTTGAAGGCCTTGAACTGTGAATGGGCCAAGCCATCCGAAGAAGATTTGTGGACTGTTAGAGTCAGATGGGAGAGTAATGTGAACAATGGATACAAGTATGTTGGTGACAAGATGAAGATGGTGATACAGCTGTTCCAAATCGAATCCAACAACTACCTTGTTGATTTCAAGTTTGATGGTGTTGATGTGAATACCAATGACGATACCATAATCAAGAATCATGATGTTCTGAGTGATGAGGAGCTGTATACCCTTTCCGCCTATCCATTCTTGAACATGACTGTATGTCTGATCAAGGAGCTGGCCATCAACTCTCAACGAAAGTAGAGAGAGAGGATAGTTATATATACATATGCCAATGCTAATTATCTTAATGAAAGAATTATGAAAATGTGTTTCCCTGTTTAGGCTTTTTTTTCTGTTTTTGGTGTGTTAGTATTTTAGTGCGAATGAAAAAAAACAAAAAAAAAAATGAAATGTTTTTTTCATATAATATTTTTTTAATATATAAATGTAGTAAACCAAAAAAAAAAACCGTTTAGTTAAGAATCCATACATCTAGTTGAAGTAACAGCATGAGTGAAGGGGATACTAGAAGAAGTAGGAGATTCAGAGAAGCTCCGAAGGTTGATTACAACGAAAACCATGCATTCAAAAAGAGAAAATTACCTGAACCAAAAGCATCTAAAAAACCAAAAGCTGTAAAACCAGTACAGGTAAAAGTAAAAGTAGAGGATGATACTGAAGACGAAGAATATAGATACATATATGATGAAACAGACTCTGACTCCTCAATTGAAGATTACGACTTTGAACCGTTGAACAAGCCGATGAAAATCGTCCTTGGAAAGAGAACCATCCCTCCAGTTAATCCAAATGCTGTTCTTAAAAAACCAATCTTCAACCATAATCCCAAAGAGTACTTGAACAGTTACAAGACATTTATAGATGATATTGATACAACAGAAGAAGAATATAAACAACTTATACAAGAAAAACACAATATTTTTCAACAAATCAGCAAATTAAAAGAAAACAAAATAATCATACAAGATCAAGCCGAAAACAACGATAATGTGAATGATACTCTTCGATTGGCCAAACCCAGCGACTTTGCATTCATTAATAACTTAGACAGCATCATGAACTCGGACACACAGCAGGAAATCCCACAAGCAACATACATCAACAATCAGTATACATACAAGAATTTGATTGCGAATGAAAACCGTAAGAAGACCTTCATGGAGCCCACAAAGTTAATTTTCAAGGAACAAAATCTATTGAGCACTCAGGATCACTTGATTAAGCAAAGCATCCATGTCCAGGGGAACTTCACCAGATTCACCAAATACAAAATCAGACAGTGCAAGAAGATAGCGTCATTAGTTGATCAGCATTTCAAGAACTTGAAGACTTTGGAAGAGAGGAAGTTGAAGGATCAAGATAGATATGAAAAACAGATGTGTAAGAAAGTGAGTGGAATGGTTAAAAAGCACTGGATGCTGGCAAGAAAGGCTGTTGATGTGCTAAGAGAAAAAGAAATACAAGAAAATGAAATCAAGAACAAACAAAGAGACTTGAAGGAGATTTTGGATAAGAGTTCGAAATTATTAAAAATACAACATGAAGGTGTCAGTGATGATATGCTGACAGATGAACAGCTGAAAGAGAAGTACGGATCTCTGAGCATCAGTCCTGAGGAGGGGGATTCCAGTATGGAAGAAGATCAAGAATCAGAAGAGGATGTGAGTACTGCGGAATATGACGATGAGGCTATGAAGGTCATGAAAGAAGAATACGAAAACGAAAGCAATGATCTACTGGATGAATCTGAAGACAGTGAGAGTTCTGATGAAAGCGATGAGTCAGAAACATCTGAAGATGATTCTGATGAGAGTATCGATGAACAAACTGGTACTGCTGAATTGATCAGACCAATTGAATCAGACAATGAACAAAGTGAGGCTCCATCTTTAAAAGAGGAAAAACTTAATGATAATAACTTTACATATGTCGTTCCAGTTCCAAAGCTATTGAGAGCAACCTTGCGTACTTACCAAAAAGAAGGTCTTGATTGGCTAGCAAAACTTTACAGAACAGGAACAAATGGGATTTTAGCCGATGAAATGGGGTTGGGAAAGACCATCCAAACTATCTCATTGTTGTGTCACTTAGCTGAAGAATACCAAAACTGGGGACCTCACTTGGTTATTGTACCCACATCTGTTTTATTAAACTGGGAAATGGAATTCAAAAAGTTTGCTCCAGGTTTGAAAATTCTTTCATACTTTGGATCACCACAAGAAAGACTAAAAAAGAGAAAAGGTTGGAATAATAAAAATGACTTTTTCAATGTTGTCGTAACTTCTTATCAAATGGCTGTTACCGATGCCCATATTTTCAAAAGAAAGAAATGGGGATACTTGGTCTTAGATGAGGCTCACAACATCAAGAATTTCAAGAGTGGAAGATGGCAGGCCTTATTGAGTTTGAACTCCCAAAGAAGATTATTGCTAACAGGTACACCTTTGCAAAATAACTTGACCGAACTTTGGGCCTTGCTTTACTTCTTGATGCCTAAGACCATCATTGATGGTGGTGAAATGGAGGGGTTTGCTGACTTGGACTCTTTCCAAGAATGGTTCAATAAACCAGTGAACAACTTGGTGAGCAATATGGACAATAATAAGAATAACGGAGATATGGTTGTGAAGAAGTTGCATCAAATTTTGAAGCCTTATTTACTGAGAAGATTGAAAAAGGATGTTGAAAAACAAATGCCAAGCAAATATGAACACGTCATTAAGTGTAAGTTATCCAAAAGACAGAGATACTTGTATGATGAGTTTATGTCAAGAACCCAAACGAAAGAGACATTGAAAAATGGTAACTACTTGAGTATTATCAACTGTTTGATGCAACTGAGAAAGGTGTGTAATCATCCAGACTTGTTTGAAGTAAGACCTATTAATACGTCTTTTGCATTTGAAAAGGGGTTCAACAAAGATTTTATAGACATGACCAAAAAGATTATCAAGATGATGGACTTTGATTTGAGTAAGTTGAAGACTGAAATTAATTTAAAGTTTTTAAACTTTGAATTAGATATTGATAACAAGAATAATTTCAATAAGATTGATAGTTATTTGGTCAAAGAATTAAGACAAAATAATGATGAGTTTGAAGAAAGAATTGAGAAGCTTAAGTTGAAGCTTTTGAAGTACAAAAACATGAGTGAAAGCATAGATTTCCAAAATATTGAAGACTTTTATTTACACTGGGAAAGAATTTCGATTACCAATGAAATCAATAAACTACTGCAAATGAAGTACATTAATGAAAACAGATTGAATAATGAAGTTCTGTATTCAAACGATTTGGTGAATAAATTGAAGATTGATTCAATAGCCAAATCCGATGTTAACATCTTTGAAGTTTACGATTATTTAATCAACAAGTTCTGTATGATTCAACCAAAGGCTTTGATTTTAGAAAACAATCATGCGGAACAAAAGAAGATTTTGGAATTACCTCAAGAAGAAAGAGATAGCATGAGCAAGAATCCGTTCTACAAGATTGAAACTAATTTAAAGATTGAGTTTCCAGATAAATACCTACTTCAATATGACTGTGGTAAGCTTCAAGTTTTGGCCAAGTTATTAATCGATTTGAAAGAAAAAGGTCACAGAGTATTGATTTTCACTCAAATGACAAAGGTCTTGGATATCTTGGAAATTTTCATGAACTACTTAAAGCTGACATACATGAGATTGGATGGTTCCACTAAAATTAAAGATAGACAGTACCTTACCGAAAGATTCAACAATGACGATAAGATATTTGCCTTTATTTTATCGAGTAGATCTGGTGGTACCGGTATCAACCTAATCGGTGCGGATACCGTTATCTTTTATGATTCAGATTGGAACCCAGCCATGGATAAGCAATGTCAAGATAGATGCCATAGAATCGGACAGTTCAGAGATGTTCATATTTATAGATTGATCAGTGAGTTTACCATTGAAGAGAATATCTTGAACAAGAACATGGAAAAGAGTATGTTGAATGATATAGTTATCAAGGATAATATATTTAATGGAGGTGTGTTAAAAGATGACATGTTGGCTGAAGGAGATGATGATGAAGATAGTAAGGCTCTGAAAGAAGCTTTGAAGGAAGAAAAGGAAGAACAAGATAATGACTTTATGATGGATGATGAAGATGAAAACAAAGAACTAGGTCATGTTGAAGAGTACATGATGAGATTTGTGATGGATGGTTACTATGATTACTAGATTTGAGGATTACAATTGCCGGAGATTCAACACGTTAATAATAGGAAAAAAAAAAACTTCAAAAAGTCGATAAATTACGTGTTAGGTACATAAACTACGTGAACAATACCACTAGGAAGGATAATATTGACCTCATTTGCTCTATTATATATCATTTTAATTCTATAATACATGATTTATCTGTGTTTGATATCGTCTTTGATTACGTACATCCAAAGTCATATTCAGCCGCACATCACGCAATTGTATGTACAGTTTTTAAATCTATTTTTTTTTTAAGGGGAGAAAGGCATAGTAATTATTTTTTTTTTTTAAACGTAATAAAATCACCTTAAATCTAAACTGAAAACGTAGTTTATCTACAAATGATGTCGTATTTTTTTTTTAACAGGGATCTAACAATATGTTTTATAGATTGTTGAAAAAAGTGTGTGTGTGTGTGTTTTTTATAGTAATATTATAATTTTGGGATTTGTATATAAAGGCAGTGTTGGTTCACATTCTTGGTTATTACAATTTACAAACTTTTATACTTTATTTGAATATATCAATATAAATATGGTATAGAAACCATACAAGTAAAATACTTTATTTACAACTACACAACTACAAAAACATGTCCAAATTACATTTCAAAGGTAACCAAATCGATTTCATTTTATTATTAAACGAAGAAATCACTCAAGCTGATATCTCCGAATACAAGGCCAATGAATCTATAGACTTAGGTAAATTAAACACCATCTTGGCTCTTGATCAAATCTACACTACCCAAAGCAAGAGAGGTAACACCGGTGAATTGATTCAAGTTTCCAAGCAAGACATAGAAAACGAATTCAACACCACTGATGCTGAAACTGCCAAGGATACCATTGTTAGAAAGGGTACCTTGATTGAACTTGATTCCAAGGGCTTCAACAAGAGAAGATACTCCAGTACCAACGCTTCAAACGGTGCTTAAATGCCCTTTTGTATATACATAGATTTAATGACACACTATCTTTAACGACACCCAAAAAACTTTTTCTTTTCTTTTTTTTTAATTTACAAATTTATAAAAACATTTTATATATCAATCTTGTGCCCTGTTTGACTATTCCATTAACAAGATTTGCATCTGTATTCTCTTCATTACTCTCTTTATCTTCGTTTAAATTAATATCTGGATTTGCTGCTGTACCTTCAATTTCAAGACACTCTTCTTTCTGTATCAACAGATTGCAATCAGCTATTTGATCATCCAATATAGTTTCATCACTCAAGAAGAACTTTTTATTAGTATTATTCCTTTCAACCGACTTTTTGTTTTCTAATCCAGTTGTTAATTGCAGAACTGCAGAAAACATTCCGTTGTTCCAATAAGAACTTGTCTCATTATTATCCAAAATACTTGACCGTAGATTCCTAGCTGATCCAAGTATATCTGCAGATGGCAAATACAAAAGAGATCTATCTGAGGTTGTAGTATGAGATCCTGACTTGTTTGTGAAGGAATCACTTTTTGGACTTGGCAGTAAAGTCTTGCTCATAAAACTAGCACTTTTCTTGAGCCTTTCTCTAAAAGAGCCTCTCTTGCGGCTTCTACTTTTAATAAAGAAGCTATTTATCCTTGTGTTAGACCTATTTTCTGTTTCTAAAACTTCAAAATCTTTTAGCCTCAAAATATCTATCTCATTGTACCATAATTTGCTTAAATCTAGGAATTCTTCTATAAAAGCACGATCCTCTATGTCTACATCAAGTATGCTGTTGTTGTCGCTATCTGCAATACTCTGCTGTTTATTAACCAAAATCCAATTTTTGTCAATAGAAGTATATTTCTGTTTGTTAACGATATAATTGTTTTTAATAAAGAATATCTTTTTGTTGTAACAAACTTTCAGGTTGTCAAAATATTCAGATTTATAGTCACAAACCACTATATTCTTCGGATAAATGAATTGCTTGAACATGTAGCTAACATCATTAAACTTCAATGATCTATTGTTCAACAAAGACTCTTTGGACAAATTGTAATCATTTCCGTGTGGATAAACCAGTTTATAATTTGGATCTGAAGCTTCACTATTAATAGCTTCTGAACTAGGTTTGTTGTAATACTCCATCAAATTCTTCAATTTTGTGCTAAAATTATCATGCTCTATATTATTCCAAGACGTTATCATAATTTCATATTTCAAGAAATTACACTCAGCTCTTATGTTAACACTCTTGTTGGAATTCTCAAACAAAGTTTGCTCTTCGTTATTTACAATCTCACAAATGGCTAAGGGCAAACTAAATGCTACAGTCAATGAATATTGCTTATTCACCTTGGCAGGATTCAAAATTAATAAATGAGATTTGAACAATAGCACAACCATTTTGCTTTCTTGCCAAACCCCCATGTTTCCATGTCCAGTTGGCTTTTTAATT
The DNA here is from genome assembly GCA_030573495.1 of Hanseniaspora nectarophila. Lineage (NCBI taxonomy): Eukaryota > Fungi > Ascomycota > Saccharomycetes > Saccharomycodales > Saccharomycodaceae > Hanseniaspora > Hanseniaspora nectarophila. Next base: position 20,490 of record JAJMDJ010000269.1, read on the forward strand.
CTTTGAGATTTTCCGTTTTCTTTGAATCCAAAAAATGAATGGTGAATATTGGTCACATATCTGATAATACAAGGCTGAAGAATAATAATAGCACCAAAACTCTCCAAGTTTAACGGAGGTTCGCGCTCATTTTGTTTGCTGCTAATCACAGTATCTTTATAATTGTATGTGATCTTATCCACAATGTTGCTATATTTTTCATTGGGATCATGCAACTCAGTATCATTTGAAAGCATCTTTACACTGCCATATTCTTTTTTCTTATATCTACTTTGCTTGATTGTATACACATAATCCAATTGGAAGTTGTCTATTTTTTCCAATTTCCTCAATAAGTCGTTAAAGTTCACAGCAATGTTGATTTTGCATCGGTCTTCCACATTATACTCAGTCAATACCTTTGACATAAACATCTTGTACTTGATAATTCTATTTATTGGTGTTTGTAACAATGAACCAAATGTTGTATTATTGAAAACATCTCTTGGACTGTGGCTGTCATCAAAAAATACTTCAATGCTACTGGACTTCTTAAACTTTGAATTCTTTTGTTTTATCGACATCAAGTTATTCAAACCAATTATGCTCTCACAGACCTTGGAGTTTATCAGTGACTTTTCTTTGTTTTTTAAAATACGAAGCATGATGTAATATACTTTGATGTAATTTTCATACAAGTAGGTCGAAACTACATCTGTAGTTTTTAAACTCATAAAATCCAATATTAAAAAGTATCCAAAGAAAAGGTTGCTTCCATCATTTACTGTTTTATGCTTTGAGTTTTTATCAATATTTAAGGACGAATTGTCGTGGCCAAAATGCTTCAACATCTTGTAATATTCCTGTTCAATTGATTTCCAATTCTCTTGACGCACTATTTCTAAATTTAACTTTTTGAAACTCTTGTAGTCGATTTGTAAAAAACTTAATATTTCAATCTCTGCAAAGAAGCTCAAGATTTCTTCTAAATATGTTTTATGGTTTTTTAGAAGCAAATTGCTGTAATACGTTAGCATCTTTAATGTGGTATTATTGTTGTCTAAGATATATGGCAAAAACCTGTCAGTCAATATCTTCAAATTTAACAAGTATTGAATCTCTGTTTGAATCATCTCATTGATAATGCTTTTAAGATGGATTAAAGTGGAGACATACTTTGCATGGCTCAAGCTATCATAGAATTGGTCATCTTTTTCATAAAATTTATTTTTATCGTCGTAATAAATCTGTATCTTCTTTATAACTCTGTCATCAACTTTATCATCTTTTGTAAAATACTGAGCTCCAGAATCGGCACTTACAGTAAATGGATTAGGAACAAGTCCACTCTTTGAAGTGCTCGACCTGTGCTCTTTTTTGTTCTTTCTTTTGTAGCCATATGTTTTCGCAATTTCGGCAATTGAAATATAATTCTTGCTATAATCTAATGTAGAAACATCATTAATAATCTCTTTAAAGCTAATCTTCTTTTTGAAGCTTGCCTTTGACTTTTTGTATAAAAAGTTGTCATTATCCTTACGTCCGCTATTCACATGATGTTTATCAGTATATGGAACTGTTGGAGAGTCTTGAATGATATTTAAGTACTTGTCTGCTTCTGTATTCAAATTAATATTGTTGATATCTGGTAGAGGAATGTTGTTTGCTCTTGCTAAAAGATCATCCTGTGATGTAGCTGTAACATCTGAAAGAAAGGAATCTTCAAGATCGGTCATTTGGGATAGGAGAAGTGTATACTGTTAGTTAGGGTTGTATTTTTAGGTTCTTTTAACTAATTATTTATTATTATGAATAGAGAGAAGTTTCTTTGTCTCAAGTTCTAGACTATTTGTGGATAGTATACACATGTGGTTTTAAAATATTTTTTTTTTTTTGCGTAAAATTAATTATTTTAAAATATTTTTTGACTCTAATTGATTAAACATTTTTGTTTTCTTGCTGTGGGAACAGCTTATCAAAAACAGAGATTATAAGAAAAGGTTTATTATAAAATCATGTACTAATTAAATATTTTGAGCACATACTTTTTGATTATTACTTCATTTTATTGGTTATAATGTCATTTTGTCCCTAAACGCCGATGCCGTTTAAACGCCGGTTATATTCCACAATATATGTAGGTAATTTTTCACCCATTACTTTTTTTTTTAGCAAAAATTGAAATCTTTTATCAGAACTAAAAGAAACCATCATCAATGACACAAGCTACTTTTAGCCCTGAAAAAAACTGCATTCTTATTTTCAAAGGAACTGATCTTTTTAAATTATCCCTAAAAACCCAACAATGTTTGGTCAACAGACTGAACGAAGGTTATGACAGAATCTTCAAGAAATATAACATTATTGATTGTGATAGAGTGACAGATGTCGCAAAATTTCAAGAAGACTGTGGGTTCTCAGCTCATCCTGATCTTTGCTACTTTTATGCATTTGTTGAAAAAGATCCTTTAGTCTATTTGCCACTAAAGGAATCTAAAACCATAAAAAAAGATGTGTTTGAAAACTACGAATTATTCTTCATCACTGATAAAGACGAATCATTTTTGAACTTGAATGAGGAATGTATAAAAAGTACTGCAGCTTTTAAACCACACCATAGTTATGAATTAAAAGAAAACGTCATTGAACCAACCTGTTTTGTTTCGTTTTTGCCAAGATTGGGTTTGTTTTTCTTACCTTTCACAGAAAGACATTTCCAAACATTGCGTCAAGTTGAAAAATATGTTATCGAAGTTATTAAGGAACACGACCTTGTTAGCTATTATTCAAAATACCACAACTATAAACTAACAGGAGAAATCTTTGTTCCTCAATTCTTTGATCCGGAAACAAGTAGTTTTCCTAAAGATTTCAAGTTAAATGCTTCATTCCACTTGTCCGTAATGGAAAAATCAACATAATTTTATTCAAACTGGTTTTTGAACATTAAAATTTGATTTATATATATTTATTCTATTTACATGGATTTACTCTTCGTCTTTTTCAACAATAGGTTCGTTTTCAGAATGGTTTGGTAGGACTGTAATCTTACCGTTTTCTAAAACAACCTTGACAGTTTCTTCGTTTCTAATTTGACTCTTCAACAATAGCTTGGCCATTGGGTTTAAAATCTCCTTCAATATCAATCTGTTCAAAGGTCTGGCACCGTATTGCAAATCATATCCATTTTCAGCTAACCATTCCTTGGCTTCTGGAGAAACATCTAATTTCATTCTCTTGTCAGCCAATCTGCCTTGCACCTCATCAAGTCTTATATCAACAATTTCCTTAATGGCGGTGTGTGTTAATCTATTGAATAAAATAACTTCATCAATTCTGTTGATGAATTCCGGTGGATAATAATGCTTCATGTTATCCAAAATCTTCTTCTTTGTTTCCTTAGACCAAGTACCCTTTTCTTTGTCAGCATCAGTTTCATTTTCAAAGTCTTTTAGCAAAATATCTTGACCAATGTTACTGGTCATTACAATAATGGTATTCTTAAAGTCAACAATGTTTCCTAAAGAGTCAGTCAATCTACCTTCATCTAAAACTTGCAACAAGACCTTACTTACATCAGCATGGGCCTTTTCGAATTCATCAAACATAACAATAGAGTATGGGTTTCTTCTTACCTTTTCAGTTAATTGGCCACCTTCTTCAGATTGAACATAACCTGGTGGTGAACCAATCAACTTGGAAATAGAGTGCTTCTCTTGGTATTCAGACATATCAAATCTTATTAGCTTTCTTTCATCATTGAACAAGAAACCAGCTAGTTTCTTACACAATAAGGACTTACCGATACCAGTAGGACCAGTCATGAAGAATGAAGCAATAGGTCTTTCAGAACTTGTCAAACCAGCTCTTTGCAATCTTACAGCAGAGGCAATGGCTTCAATAGCTTCATCTTGACCAACAACTTGGTGCTTCAAACTGTCTTCCATAACCAATAGTTTATCCTTTTCGTTATTCTTGATCAAGTTTTCCATTGGTATACCAGTAACCTTGGAAACAACCTTGGAAATATCCATGTTTGTGACAGAGTCATGCAACATTCCCATGTTGTCACCCTTCTTCTTCTGGTTCAATATCTTTTCACTTTCTTTTAGTTTTGTTTCCAATTCTGGAATCTTGGAGTATCTCAATTCAGAAGCCTTGGCAAATTCGTTGTTTCTTTCGTGAGAAATCAAGTTTTGCTTCATTTGTTCCAAAAGCTCCTTGTTTTTCTTGACATCATCAATAACATTCTTTTCTTTTTGCCAGATTTCAGTCAATCTGCCCAATTCACCATCAACTTTATCTAAATCTTCTTGTAAGGCTGATCTTCTCTCAACCGAAATAACATCAGTTTCCTTTCTTAAAGATTCCAATTCAATTCTGATTCTAACTCTCTTTCTGTCCAAATCGTTAATGACATCTGGCTTTGATTCGTGTTGTAGTCTTAAAGCAGCACAGGCTTCATCTAACAAATCAATGGCCTTATCAGGAAGGTTGTTAGGCAAGTATCTGTCAGATAAAGTAGCAGCAGCAACCAAGGAACTATCCATGATTCTTACACCGTGATGGACTTCGTATCTATCCTTTAAACCTCTAAGAATTGTAATTGTATCATCAACTGATGGTGGTTCTATAGTGACTGCTTGGAATCTTCTGGCCAAAGCAGGATCCTTTTCGATGATTCTGAATTCATCAAGAGTGGTGGCAGCTATCAAACGCATACCTTTGGCTAATTTAGGCTTTAAAATATTGGCAGCATCCATGGCAGAATCACCACTTTTACCTAACCCTAATAACATATGAACTTCATCAATGAATAACAAAACAGATCCGTTCTTGTCGTCAACTTCCTTAATGATCTTTTGTAGTCTTTCTTCAAATTCACCACGGAACTTGCAACCAGCTACAATCTTGGACAGCTCAAGAGAAATAACTTCCTTGTCCTTCAAGGACTCTGGAACTTGTCCCTCAACTATTCTTTGGGCCAGACCATTGATGGCAGTGGTCTTACCTGTACCTGCCTTACCAATGATAATTGGATTGTTCTTTGTTCTTCTGGATAGAATTTCCAGTAATCTTTGGATAGAATCATCCATACCAATGACTGGATCAAGCTTGTTTTCACGAGCCAAATTGGTTATGTTTTCACCGAATTCTTCCAAGGCAGGCTTTTCAGGTTCTTGTTGTTGGTTAGGGTTCATTCTCATCTGTACGAATCTCTTACTGAATACTTGCGGTTGCACAAAAGATGGGTTTAATTTTGGCACAGAGAATGAAAATTTCAATGCATTGTTGGATATATGTCTACGAGCAACATTGGAAAAAGCAGGTGTTGTCAGCACTTCTGGTTTTAAAATATCTTTTCTTAAATGACTGGATGACTTTAAAGCAATATTGTTTATTTCGCTCTTGTAAGTATGTCTTAACATTAGTGTATCTATAATATTTATTGTTTTGGTTTTTTTTTATAAATGAATAAATTATTTCAACAAAATTCTATATGATATATTCTTCAAAGTTGTCATCCTTATATATATAAACTTCAAAATTCTAGAATATATTTTGTTTCAAAACCCAGAAATTTCTAGAAAAAAAAAAAAATTATGAATAAGAATTGTACGGCTAATTTAGGAAAAGTGCTTATATCCGATTATATACTTTCATAACTTTTTTACGAAATAACAACATTACCTAGCTTCTCCAAGTGTTCAAAGATTTTGGCTAGTTTCAAAAGTGTCATTTTATTGTCATTGGCAAACACTTCATCATTGCATATTTCATCCCATTTACGTGTCTCTTCATCATCTTTGGGATTAAACATGGACCAATTTATGTAGTCATCCCTTTCTCTTCCTGACTTTGTATGGGTTGCCATAGTTTTTATATGACATCCAAACTGATATTGCATACTGCATCTTGCCATTATGGCTGTCAAAAAAGCATCAGGCTTCAAGTCATGTTCAAAGTGATGAAAATTCCACTTTAGTGAGCCGAATCGTCTATTCTCAGGAAGATTTTTTAAATCAAATGCCTTATTTACCATACTTTCAATAAACTCTCTCTCCTCTTTTGACTTGAAAGATGTGTCTTCATCAGCAAGAAGATCATCTGCCATTTCATTGATGACATCTAGATCTAGCAAAATATCACTGAAATTGGAAACTGCACTAACTTTTTTTGTCAATTTTTTTGTATCTGTTGTATAGTTCTTAAGAAAGAATCCATTCAATTCGTCATATAGCTTCTCTTTGTTAAATCTGATTTTACTCTTGGTCTTGCTGGGTTTGTCTACTAAGCCTTGAGAAATAAATTTGCTCACACCATAGGAAACCTCCTCACCGAGTCCAAGACTATCCTTCTGAAGCTGTCTTTTAATCTCATTTTTATTTTCATTTATGATTTCCTTATCGGCAACCAAATTTTCATCTTCCTCATCTTGAGAAAACTCATCATCGATATCATCCGTAATTTTGTGGTACTTCATAGCTCCATTGGCTTCTATGTAGCAGTCTTTAAATATATCATCATTGACAACATTTCCGTTTTTGTCAGTGAACCCAGTATTGATATTTGTATCTTGTACAGAATTAAATTCGCCTAAGAAAAGTGTTGATTTCCTTGTTTAGTAAATCATTGGATAAGTGATTGATATCATTTTCGTTTTTGTCCATCATCAAATGGTTAACGTGCATGTGTCTGCTAATCAAGTCATTGCCAATGTTATTACCATCAATGTAATCTAGATAGTTGTATCCAATATCGTTTTCATCGCAATCATCTTTCAATTGGGCTAGAATTTTCTTGTAAGCTAGAGCCTTGTCTGTGGATTGCTCTAAAGTGGATATAAGTGTGTTTTTTTTAATCTTACGTTGATCCTCTACGTATTCAAAGTGCAGCAAGTCTAGTGCGTTGTCGTAAAGCATAGTTTAGGTTATTGGTGTATAATGATTGTTTTTTTGTTAAGAAGTTATAATTTGTATTGCACAAAAACTAGATAAAAGTGTTAAGAAGACACAATATACTTTTTTTTTTTGCGATATGATCACGTGCTTTTCTCCGAGAATAATCAATTTTTTTATTATAAGCGATTTATTATTTTTTTTGGTTGTGTCTGAATTTTTTATTATTTTTTTTTTTAACAATCTGAAATCTACGATTGTTTTTTTATTAGTTTTATGCAACCTTTTTATAATATCATCTATAATTAATAACAAACGTTTCTTTACTTTAACAAAATATTCATTTATAATACACCAAACCATTTGAATAATACCTAATTATAAATGGCATCTGTGTCACCTATTATAAATAATATCCAGGTTAACACCGATGATATTATTCCTGCACCAATCACAGCAAAACACAACAGAAGAAGAGTCTCAATAACTGGTTTATTGAACTTGCCCACCTTCAATGCTAACAACAACCTGATCAAGAAGAACAGAATTGAAAACAAAAGAATTTATTACAAAAGACAAAGAAAGATCTTGTTGAAAAGACAACAAAAACAACAACTATTGGATGACAAAAAAAGAAGAAAATCTTTTGATACTGCATCCATCCAACACTCCAACAATGACTTTGATACTCAGAGTAAACACTCCAGAAGAGGCAGTGCCGTTAGTTCCATGAAGAGCAGAACTTTTAGTATGCTAAGAGATGAGGAAGATGCTGATTCTGACAATGAAAGTGACATGAATTCCATTAGAGGATACAATGATCATGATTATATCAACAACGGTAGCTACCATGATTTCAGTGAAGACGAAGGTATTGGTGGTATTCACAATGACGATGCTTTAGAAGATGATGATATGATGGATATAGATGAAAACATGTCTTTAACCAGATCTATTTCTTTGCCTTCTGTACACGAAAGAGATGAGATGATTGAGTCTGACAATGAACAAGTTGGGATGAAGTGGTTATTGTCTGAGCATTCAAAGAGACTGTTACAAAAACAACAGCAAAACAAGGCTGCTAACTATGGCTCTATAAAGTCAACAAATAAGGCAAACTTAACAGACGATGAAGATGATTTTGACGATGTTTCATTAAAGGTTCCTAACTACAATAAGTTTGATCATCACTTGTTAACAGGGAAGATCACATCGGATAAAAACAACGGTATCTTATCCTATCACGACTTTATCAGATTGATTCAACTAAAGAGCAGTCAACATACCCAAACTCTATCCAAGAAGCCATATGTCAATACAAGCATCACAAAGGAAATTGTGCAAATTTTGAAATTCTCCATTTCGTTGGTTTTGACATTTTTACTGGAACAAGTATTCAACATTATTTCTACTCTGACTGTGGGACATTTAGGTGCTAGGGAGTTGTCTGCTGTGGCTATTTCAAACATCACCTACAACATCATCATTGCCTTCTTCCAGGCTATATGTACTTCCTATCTGGACATTTTAATGCCTCAAGCATACGCATCCGGGAATTACAAGAGTATTGGTCTTCATTTACAAAGATCCTTATTCTTTTCTATGTTCCTGTTTGTTTGGGTTTTGATCCTTGTTCTGTGGAAGATTGATTACATCATGTACTTCATTGTTCCTGATGATGAAAAGGAGTTGGTGGATTTGGCTGCTTCCTACATGAAGGTATTGATCTGGGGAACACCAGGTTTCATTCTCTTTGAAAATCTAAAAAGATATGTCCAAGCCATGGGTAACTATGAAATTGGTTTATATGTGCTGATTTTGTGTTTCCCAATCAATGTCGTACTGAGTTATGTCTTGGTATGGAATGAAACTTATGGTATTGGGTTTTTGGGTGCTGCCGTTTCCATAGTAATCAACTTTTATTTGATGTTCTTCATTTTATTGGCATATACCATTAAGTACACCAACAGAAAATGCTGGGATGGATTCACCAGAAAGAGTTTAAATAACTGGTGGGATTTGTTCAAGTTGGTCTTACCAGGTATAATCATGGTTGAAGCTGAAGATCTTTCATATGAATTGTTGACTTTGATTGCCTCTTACTTGGGTACTGAATACCTAGCTGCACAATCTGCCATCTCCATCATTACTGTTTTGTTCTTCAATATCGGTTTTGGTATTTCAGTTGTTGTCAGTAATAGACTTTCTAACTACATTGGTGTTAAGAACATGTACAATGCCGCCTTGTGTGTTAAGGCCAGTACCATCATTGGATTTGGTCTAGGTCTGTTTGTATGGGGGAGTTTGTCCTTATTCAGATACCCTATAGCCAAGATGTTTACCAATGACGATAATGTCATAGTCTTGATTGTTGAGACATTGCCTATTGTTGGGTTTATAGAAATCTTTGATTGTATGAATTGTATTTTGAATTCATGCTTGAGAGCATCAGCAAACCAATTTATAGGATCCATCATCAATCTGTCGATTTACTATTTGATTGGTGTTCCATTGGCTATTTTCTTGTCTATGTACATGGACTATATGGTAAAAGGTATCTGGATTGGTATTGGTACAGGTATGTGTTTGATTACAATTTCATGTATGTTGGTGAATGCATTCACTGATTGGAGTAAGGTTTTGGAGCACTTTGAAATGTTGAAGGAAGTTGAAGAAGAAGAAAGCGATGATGAAGACGATGACGAATTTGATGATGATGATGATGACGACGAAGATGATGAAGAAGGTGTATTGATCCATGCGTAGTTATATACATATTAACTAATTTTTAAATTCTATTTATTAAGTTTACATCTATATTAGGGATTTATGAGATAGCATTTTATTTTGTAATTTTTAAAATTGTTAAATTATTTAAATGTAAACATAATTTTGAAAACATTCACGTGATTTAAAATCAAAAAATTAAAGATAAGAAATATCTTGATAAACAAGATTAAACAAAAAACAACAACAAACATTCCCTAAGTAAGCCTACAAGCTTGGTATAATAATAATATATATATATAGTCGAAATAATTCCATCTACTCAAATCCAAACTTTTTTATCAAAACATCCATTGATAACAAAGATAACACCATTTGAGTATCCATTGTAGATCAAATCAACAGTCATGATTTCGTGTCCGTTGTCCATAATAAGCTGTTGATCATTATCACCCACAATCTTCTTAAAGATCTTTACATCCTTGCCGTTTTCATTCATTAAAATTAATGGAACCTCAAAGTTGTTGTTATTTTCTAACCAAAGCAAGACCTTCTTTAGATCAGACCCTCTTTGAGTATTGACATCGTTTTTTAAGTTGACTACATAGTCGTTAATGAAGTCAATAATATTCTGTCTAATGATAGTTTCCTTTTCCAGAGGAGTCATATCTGGCTCAATGACTCTAGGGAACTGCCATATTTTGTAATCCAACTTGTGAATATCGTAGTCAGGGATGCTAAACAAGACAATTTCGTTGTCAACATCACTGAAGTTTTCGTAAAGCAGAGGGATATCTCTTAAGTAAGTATTAAAAATAGAACTTGATTTGTCAATGTCAGAAGCAATGTTCTCTTCACGGTTGATATCTCTTTTGTCCATTTTTTTGTGTATGGTACTAGGGTTTAGGTCAATAAAGTGTCTAGAATTGTCGACTCTAAAATCAACATTCTTGGCTATGTTGGTTATTAATAAAGTAGTAAATACAAGTAAAGAGTATAGTTTCATTGTAAGGAGTGGTGGTTTTACATAATATATACAACTTGTGTGTATATTACTTTTTTGATGATCTTTTGAAGGGTGGGGTTTTTATGTAATTTCAAAAAATGAGAAGAGGAAAAAAAAAATACGCGCACTTTAAACAAATTACTTCTGGGGGGAAATTCAACAAAAAAAAAAGTCATGACACTTTATATAATCATAACTCAATAACCAATACAAACATGATCAACTACTTCCACAAGGTGCAAGGCATCATCAAACAATCTAACAGAGACCCAAATGAACACAGAATTGTCATCAACAAACTAAACACCTTCCACAAACACAACTTGGTTGATATCATCGCAGTATACTCCAAGGAATATGCTGGTGTTGATGATGAATCATTATCTTGTTTGAACATTGCTCAATTCGATGAGGAAAGAGTCATCTTCACCTATGCCAGAGGTGTGAAGGATGAAGCTGAAATTGTTATTGATACTCCATACGACTTCCTAACCTATGAAATTTCTACCAAGATCAACAACTTTGCTGATTACTTTGAACAATTGAGTATACATGCCAGTGGGAAACTTGGCAGATTTTACAAACAAGTTAATGCAATTAAATACCCAACATCCAGTTTTTTTGGATTTATACTCTTTGTATTGATTATTTTGCCATTCATTGTTACATTTACCATGAGCGTTACTGATTTCTTCAACCCTTTATTCAGCTTGATGTTCCTTGGCTCTGAACCAAAGACTGTGTGGAAGATCAGTTGGATTTTATCCGTAGTTGTATTGGTTGTGCATATTGCTGAGTTTTTTGCTTTGAAAATACCTCAAAAGTGGCATTATTATAGAGTCCCAACAGACTTGAAAGTTGAGCATTTCTTCTTCTGTATGTTGGAAGGGTTCCCACACCACCAAAGATTTGATTCTTTGGTTCAGAATGTGAAGAACAGTGGCTTTTACAGTCTTGACATAGAAACCGCTGACAACGTTATATAATTATTGAGCCTATTACTGTAGATACTCTTTTTTTTCTGATGATAATATCCATTTGTGATTTGAATTTAAAAAAAAAAATTGAAAAAGGAGAATCATTCCACCCCCTTTGTTGCGCATTCTTTCATTTTTTTTTACCCTTTCATTATTTTTTAACAGTTTTTTGTGTGTTTAGATTCTTGTTTAAACCAGAAACAAGTAAACACCCCAATACAAGTAATAACAAAACACTTCTTTTATCGTTAAAGACATGTCAAATAATGATTCACCTTTTGTTGACCTAAACAAACTTAGCAACATCATCTCGGAAAAGACAAAGCAACCAAAGAAAACATCTCTTATCGCAGATAGCTCTCCCCTTCAAAGATCTAAAAGTGCAGACCCAAGACCTAGTGTTGATTCCATCTTTGTTCCATCAAACAGATTTAACTACAACAGGGAACACATCAATGACCTAGCCAAGAGCTTGAATTTGATTTCTGATATCTACAAAGATGTGAGGGTGGATTTACCTCTAAAGGAAAGTCTTCTGATGTTTCAACAAGATGACATCCAAATTGATGCAAATGCTGAGCATTTCTGCACATGTGACAATACCTGCAATAGCTGTAGATTGCATTCACATGGCAAGGAAAAAGACTCAGCACCTCTACTTAAGAGTTGTTTGAAGAAGTCTGCTGATGACGACAGCCCACCAAAACAAGAAGAAGATGAATGCTATGTAGACCAATGCCACCTGGACAAACTAGGATTGGTCAATTTTAAACCTGTTGTATCATTTGATACTGTCCCATTGGGGAGTCTATCAGCTGCACATATTGATAACAACATAATCAAACCAGAACATTACTTTACCGAAGATGAATGGTATGATAACGAAATGGATGAACCATATCAAGACGCATATGTTGGTTACAGAGGGCTCCAGTCAAATGCCCCAAATGACTCTTTTAAGAGTTTACAACAAGTTGGATCAAATGTAGTCAAAGAACTAAAGAACTTAAAAATCTTGGAAGGTTATAGTACATCCCCATACATTGAAAACTCAGCTTTGATTATAAACAAAAAACACCCACAATATGATGACTTGGAAACAGATAAAAAGAGAAAGAATGCTGTTATTCAAAAGAAAAAGAAATACTTTATAAGATGGGACAATGCCACCTCTGGTGATGGGTTGAAGAAGCTCCCTATAGACAAGCGTTTTAGAAGGGGCACCAATGCCGCATCATTGGATTCAACAGATATAAGAGTAAGAACATTGAGAAAGATCAACAGAGAAATAGGATGGATTAATCAAGGAAGAGCTGTTTTGATACACATATCTGGAAGACGTCATTCCTGGGTTGCTTTGGATTATGTTATTTCCAAGATTGTAAACAACGGTGACCAGTTGGTTATATGCTGCAATTTGCCAGTGGAAAACAACAAAGAAAGAATGACCCGAAGAAGAGACAGAGTCAACAGAAAAATCAAGCTTCAAAAGCTAAAGTCCAAAGTTGGAAGTGATTTTTATGACTCTGATGATGAATCGGACAGTGATTACGAAGATATGTATGACAGAAACGAAACTCAATGGAAGAACGGATACACCTATGGAGAAGTTGAAGAGACTTTGAATGATCTTATCAAGTACGTTCATTTGCTTCTGCCTGCTGACAAAATAATCAAGCTAACCTGTGAAATCAGTGTTGACAATACCAAGGAAGCCTTTGTAAATGCTTATAATTGTTATCTGCCAAAGATGGTTGTTGCCACCACCAAAAAATGGCAACATGATGAAAGAGTCGGAGAAACCAAATCGAAGCTTCTTGTTGATGTGTTGGTTAACAATCTTCCATGTCCGATTGTAATAGTACCTGTTAAGAAGTCTGATAACTTTGAAAACTACATCAAGGAAAGATTGCATTTGACCACTGATTTGTCAATTTCGAAGGATGACAAGGTGGCCAAGTTGCATGATCTTAACAAGCAGTTGATTATGGTCAACAGACCGCTGTTGCCATTCATGATGTTGAAGGAAAGCAACAGCACTCCCGAGACAATCAAAGTGAACAAGGAGCTTGAATTGCAAGAGTTCACAACCAAGAATGTGAATGCCGAGGACAATGATGCGATTAATGCTTTGGCAAATATTTTGAAGACCTTCAAGAACAACCTTGATTTTGGTTTGGCCGAGATCGATAGAAAGTATCCGGAGTACACAAACAAACAAAAGTCTATTGATATTGTGGACTTGATTGCTGAGCAATCTGCGAATTACAACGAGAACTTCAACAAGATTGGTGGCACAGATGATGACAATGCCACTGTGAACTCGTTGAAGGAGATAATATCGCAAGGTGAGAACTTCAAGCCAAAGAAACCACAGCCACCTGTTGCTACAAACCCACCGCGTGTTGTGCCATCGATCGTAATCAACCAGCCACCTAGTAGTTCATCCACGAACAAGGAGGATTTACAGCCAAAGCCATATGAAAACAGAACGATCAAGTTGCACCCAACGATATCCCCAAGAAACCATACCCAAGATCAGATCGCCGGGACAGGCAATGATATGGGTCTGCACAGGTACAATACGACGAGTTATGGCGACTCAAAGTTGCACCCTGTGCTGTCGAATGATAATATCAGTGGGACTGGGTTGAGAAAGACGATCACGAGCGGTTCCCAAAAGAGCGACGAGAAGAAGAAGAAAAAGAAGTTCAGCTGGAAGAGGATCTTCAAGTAAGGTTTTTTTATGTATTTTTTTGGTGAGTGTGGTCGGGGATAAAGACTTTCCATCGTTTTTTTTTTTTTTAAATTTCTTATTTTTATTTTTTTATTTCTATTTGTGATAATGAACAGGTTGGTGGGTTTTCAGGGACCAAAAACACACACACATAGCATGCCACAAGAGAAGAAAGGTCTGGATGCAGCCCTGCACCCATCGTTACTCTCGGATAACCTGAAAATAGTCCAGAACCTGTATCGACACGGTGATGGGAAGGACACCAGCAATCCATACCTGTCAGAGCCGACTCGCGGAAAGAGAAGGATGGTGATACAGGATGATGATGTCCCTGTGGCGAAGAAGACAAAGACACATGCGAGAGTGTTTGGTCTGGAGATGGACAACATGGACACATGGGACGAAAAGTTTTATCAAGGAGAGGAGTATGCGGTGAGGGGGAAGTACACTGCGGAGTATGGATCCATGGGGATTGAGGATGATTCTGAGGATGAGGATGATGATGAGGATTTGCCAAGTGTTCGATTCATCCACCATCCCCGCTTATTGGACATCGAACCTGTGTCTGTAAAGAAAGAGGAAGTTGTTGATGTGGACGATGTTGTCATTGGGAGCAGTGAATACTTACTCTTGTCAAAACCTGAGAGAATGAAACTCAAGAGACAGCAGAGAAAGAAGGAAAGAATGGAGAAGTACAGGAAAGTAGCCACGGGAGAAATCCCCAAAGATGCTTTGAACAACGACAAGCTGAGCATCAAGAAGATACAAAATGTTTTGATGAACGACAAGACCATTGAGGATGCGAGTAAGTTTGAGTATGAAGCCAAGCAAAAGATCGAAGCCAGAAAGATTGAGCATGATCTGATCAACAAACAGAGACACGAGGAAGCATTGAAGAAGAAACAAGAACAAGATACACCACAACAATCCATGATCCAGTGTAGAGTGTTTGAAAT
>JAJMDJ010000270.1:0-35096 GCA_030573495.1 Hanseniaspora nectarophila
TTTTTTTTTTTCGTTAGTCAGGCGGTATATCTAAACGGATAATATCTGTGTCTTATATCTAAACGGAATTTATGCTATCAAAAGAACCAATTCAAACTAGTTTTTGTTTATCACCAACTGGAAAAATAAAATAAAAGAAAAACCAAAAAAAAACAACAATACTTAGTATAAAAGTATGGAAGACAACACCATTGAATTGATTCTTTTAAGACACGGCCAATCAACACTTAACTCGAAAAACCTATTTTGTGGATGGATAGATCCACCTTTGACTGATGTTGGTATTGAACAAGCCAAAGTTGCCGGAAGAGAGATCAGAAAACACCTATCCACAGTTTCCAAGCCTGGTGTATCTTTTTGTAGTAGACTGACTCGTACCAAACAAACTCTTTTGACCATTTTGAATGAGCTGGATGACTTTGACAACCAGTCTGCAAAGGAGACTTCGGAGAATGTAATAGTAGAAACCCAACATCCATTGACATTCAAAAGCATTCCTGCTGACCCATCTGTTGATACAACAGGATACAAGTTTTATAGCTCATGGAGATTCAACGAAAGACACTATGGATCATGGCAAGGCCAAAACAAAAAGAGAGTTCTTAACTTAGTTGGGGATAAGCAGTATATGCAAGTAAGAAGGGATTACGAAGGGAAACCACCTGATGTGAATTTGGACAAGGAGATGGAACATGAACCGAATGTCAATGATGAAGGAAATGACGAGGACAATGCTATAGAATACGAGTTTAAGGAACCTAATAGATATGAAAAGTACAAAATGGAGTATGAATTTGGAGATGTTTCCTTACCGATTGCGGAATCCTTAAGCGATGTTCTTACAAGAATGACACCATTATTGGAGGACTTTATTATCCCAAAGATTGTAGAAAGCGAAAACAAAGTAGGAATGGTCATTGCGCATGGAAGCAGCATCAGAGCCATGCTAATGAAGCTGTTGGGTTTGGACGCTGAAGAAATCAAGGGGGTCAATATCCCTAATGGGATGCCAATGATAGTCAAGCTGTCATATGAGAAAAATAAAGATAAATACGAAGTCAAATTCGTAGATAGATACTACTTAGATCCTGAGCTGGCTGCAAAGAGAGCAGAACAAGTAAAAAACGAAGGTAGAACTTGATATATAGATATTTTAAAAAAATTTTTTTAAAAAAAGGAATAACAATATTATTCTTTTGTTTATTTGTGATAATCAAAAAAAAAGTAATTGTAAATTGCTTTATATAAGGGATATATAATGTTTTGTTTTTCTTTTTTTTTTTTTTTTTTTTTCAAAAGATAATAATAATAGATACATCTTCTTTCTTGCTTTTCACCAATAATTTCCGTAGGGTTTAGCATAGAAATATCTATCAATCTTTTAATTTATTGCTGTGTATTTAATTTTCGACGTACTCAACGTTGTCTTTGGCAAACTTCATAGCAAATCTTAAACTTTCATCACCGATTTTCAGTTCGTGTTTCAATTTGATGTGTCTGCTCAAAGCATCACCTCTACTGAAGGTTTTCTTGTGGCCTTCAACTTCACCTAGTTCCTTGATACAAATCAGACATCTGTACAGCTTCTTTTGCTTACTGTGAATGGTCTTGGTATGTCTTACAAGGTCATAAGGTCTGGAGAATGATTTTTTACAGGCTGAGTGGTCACATGTGAATTCTTCTAATCCGATATTGGACTTTAACTTTTCATCTTTCAATAAAAGTTCAGCCTTTAAAGAAGAAACAGTGGATGGGTCTTGAACTTTAGCATTGGATTTCTTTAATAGTTCAGTGGCTAGTTCCAAAGGCTTACTTGAGAACTTTGAATCATTGGTGTTTTTCTGTTTCAAATTCTTGCTTGGTAACTTAACACTGTCCAAGATGTTCTTCTTAAATGCGTTTTGTGCAGACAAGTTTTTGGTATTGTCTGAGAAATCAAAGTTTAATTTTTTAAGAACTTCTTGAGCAGGCAATTCAATACCATCTTCACCCTTAATGAAAATGTTGTAATCACTAACGGACTTGGATGGGATTGCGTTGTTTTGAGTCATTCCAGTGTAAGTATCCTTTGGAGTGCTATTGGTTAAGGTATTTAGGTTTGTAGGAAGGCTGTTTTCAGCTTCTTGAATCATTTCATTAATATCGTCCATGTTGTATTCCGGAGAGGAAAAGTGTTTTGGATTGATTTGTGTGATCATTGGGTTAATGGTGTAGTTCATGTCGTCAAAGTCTTGTTTTTTCAAAGTTTCTTTATTGGTTTTATAAATGTTCTTCAAAGTATCATCAACATTGTCTATATCCTGTGGGTAGTACAACATATCATTGTCTTTGCTGGAAAAGTCCATGTCCAGGTCAAGATCGTTGTCAACAATATTGCCTCTGCTTAATGCACTGTTGGAGTTGTAATAGTAATAGTTGCTAGAGGTAGGATTGAAATCTAAGTTGGATTGAGAAAAGCTGTTGTCATTGTCCATTCCCAACTCAGAAGTCATTAGGAAGTTACCTGAGGAAACGTTAGGAGTAACACCTTCTAATCTTTGGTTATTGATGTTTGAAGCAGAAGTGGCTCTGGAAAGTCCTTTATTCATGTTCATTTTTTTCTTCATCAAGTACTTACCAAAGATGTTTCCAGAAGAAGTATTGTTAGCAGCACTTTGGTTCAGATTGACCTTGTTGCAACCAATAGGTGTTAAAGGAGCAGCCAAGGAGTTGTTAAATTTGTTACTCATGGCAAAAATCTCACTTCCTTCTGGGTTTAACGATAAGTTGTTACTGTCTGTTCTTTGGATAATAGAAGATGTAATTTGTGTATCAATATTGTCTAATTGTTTATGATTCATTTTTTTTTTTGGTTTGTTTTGGAGTTTTCTTTTTTTTTGTAAAATCAGTATTAAATATAGCAATAAAATAATGATTCCAGGTATTTTTGGGGGGTTTTTAGTTATACAATAAAACTTTAATAAAAATACATAAAAGAATAATTATTATATAAACAACCAAAAAAGTAAGTTCTTGTTTTGAAAAATAAAAAAGATGGTTGTTTGTCCTCAATAATTTATTCATAAAAAAAATTGTTGATTATGTAATCTAATTAATAAGATCTAGAAAAAATAAAAAAAAAACGAATTCTCCCCCAATTAGTTTCTTTTTAAAGGGGGAAAAAAATAACCCAAAAAATTTTTTTATTTTATGCGTAGCTTAAAATAGTTAAAGCCTCCCATCTGAAAGCGGACCACGTTATCAAGGAATGTAACAGCACATTCATAAAAGACTCATTTTGTTATCGTATGTATATACATGAGACTAATAACATTTTGATTGAGGACATAACTGATTAAACGTTTATCGCATATCGATGAAAAAAAAAAAGCACATTCCCTCCGCTAAGCCAATCTATCTATAGTAACAAAAAAAAATATTGTGTTGTCATTTTTTTTGTTTATAGGTTTTTTTTTTCTCCCTCAAAAACCGCATAATGGAACTTTCTGGAACAAAAAAAAAATAAAAAAAAATGAACACTTGATTAACTAAACGTGCATAATTAATTAAACGCTTATTCCCAATTAGGAAATATTATTAATATTCTTATCTTTTATTTATTTTTCATATATATCTTATAGATCAACTTCTTCACCTCTGTTTTTCTTGGTCAAACCGTACTTCTTGATTCTGATGGATTGAATGTTGATGAAACCAGTGGTATCAACAGGAGAGAAACCAGTTAACTCATCCATAGAAGATTCAATAGCATTGTATAAGATTTCAGAGTCAGAGAATCTACCAATGACAGTAGACTTACCCTTGTAAAGAACCAATCTAACGGTACCATTAACAGAAACTTGAGATGGCTTGATCATACCTCTGATGTATTCACATTCTGGAGAGAAGTAAGCACCGTTGTATAGTAATCTGGAGTATGCTGGGGTAACGAATTGGTCTCTTATTTGTCTGACTTCCTTGTCCATGGTTAAACCTTCAAGGTCAACGTGTGCTTGTCTCAAGATAGTCAATGGAGCTTGTTCGTAACATCCTCTGGACTTTAAGTTTATGTATCTGTTTTCAACAATATCAATTCTACCAATACCGTGTAATCTACCTAACTTGGAGGCAGTTAAGAAGATGTTTAAGTCACCAGTGACAGTTTCAGTAACCTTGCCTTCAGCACCATCCAATAAGTCAATCTTGGTAGGTAGACCCTTTTCAAAGGTAATGTTCATGAATTGTGGAGTGTTTGGAGTGTTATCAATGTCATTGATCAACTTCCACATATCCTTTGGTGGGGTGGTGTTTGGTTCTTCTAGAATACCAGCTTCGTAAGAAATATGGGCCATGTTTTCATCAGTGGACCATGGCTTGGCACCAGTTTGAGCAACTGGGATGTTCTTTAAAGCAGCATAGTCAATCAAATCCTTTCTACCCTTGAACTTTTCACAGAATTCAGGCAATCTCCAAGGAGCAATGATTTGGATTTCTGGGTCAATGGCATAGAAACCTTGTTCAAATCTGATTTGATCATTACCCTTACCGGTACAACCATGGGAAACAAATTGACAGTTGTTTTCTAAAGCAACAGACATTTGAGCCTTGGTAATAACTGGTCTGGCTAAAGCAGTTCCTAATAAGTAAACATCTTCGTAGACAGCATTGACTTGAACAGCTGGTAATAAGATCTTGGAGACGAATTCTTCTTGAACATCAACTAAAACGTACTTGGTAGCACCAATAGCTAAAGCCTTCTTTTCAGCAGCTTCGAAGTCTTCTTCTTGACCAACATTGGCCATGAAAGCAACAACTTCGTATCCTTGCTCAAGTAACCAAGCTAAGATAATGGAGGTATCCAAACCACCAGAGTAGGCCAAACAAACTTTTCCTTTAGACATTTTTTATTATTATTGTAATTTTAATATATTATTAAGTATGGTTTTTATTGTAATTACTTTTATTATACAAATAGATGAATAATTGAAATATAAAATTTAAGAATTGAGAATTAATTGATAAGTGCTTATATACAACCATTTTTTTTTTTTTTTTCAAAATAGTTCTGAATCATCTTGTAGTCATTTTTTAAAAATAATGTAGATTGTTATCATACAATAAAAAGGTAAGATCGGTATTTTTTTCCGACGCTGTATCTCGGTGTTTTTAAGCGATACTACGGTAAAAAAATACACAGAAAAACCCCGAATTCCGAAATTAACTTGTAGAGATCGGTGGATGACTCGAAATTTAAAAAGAAGAGACTTAGTGTAATGATGTGTTAGTAATAGGCTGTAGACACCTATGTAATGTCGGAGATATATGATTCTCAAAGAATGAGATGATATGACATGCAGTTACAAAATTGAAACCTTTCATGGGACTTTAGAACTAAATCCGAGTGATTTTGTCTGCACCATTTTGAGTGTTTACGGATTTAGAATCGCATTTTTTTTTTTTTTTGGATCTTTGTTCTGCACGTGCAAAAACGCCAAGAAAATTGGAAAAAAAAAAAAAATGAAGCAAAATTACAAATTCAAGAAAAATGAATATTTCTGTCTACAACTAAATAACCACACACACACAAAGATGTTGAACAGATTTACTCAACTTAATAGATTCAGAACAGTTCAGAAGAACTTTTCTACCTCATTTATAACTCTAAATGCTCAAAGACCTCCTCCTCTAGACAACATCTTGCCTATTAGAAGAGCCAATGAGTCCCATGAACAAAAACTTAAAAGATTAATATACAAGTCCAGAAAGAGAGGTATTTTGGAAATGGACATCATCTTGTCTGGGTTTGCTGCTGAGTACTTGAACAAGTTAAACAAGCACGACCTTGAAAAGTACGACTTGTTGTTGGATGAATTAGACTGGAACGTTTATAGATGGATCACTGATGAAGGTTTGGATGTAAGCAAGATCACCAATACTCCAAACGGACAAGAAGCTGTTGGAACCGGTGGTGGTGTTGATGTTCCTGAACACTGGAAGAATGAAACTATAGTCAAGATGTTGAAGGAATACGTCAACAGAGGTAAGGGATTAAAGGTACCTGAAATTTATGAATATTAAAATGTATATATATCCGAATACTAAATCCGATTTTCAATCAGATGGTTTTTTCAAATATTTTTTTGTTCAGAAAAAAAAAGAAAAAGACGAAAATTTTTCATTTTTTCAGCATTTAGGAATTATTTTTCTTTCTTATTCATTCATGTTTAATAAAGACAGTGATTTAAAACAACCAGTACCAAAAAAAAAACAAATAAGTATACAACAATGGGTGGAACTAATAAGAACATAAAACAAATAAACCAAACCAGGGCCATTGTAGAGTCAACTTCTCTAGTGGCAAACCTACCAACTCTAAGAAACGTCAAATTAAAATCCTTGAATAGCAATACCTACATGGCCGAGTGTAATACCATTTTGGTTTCTCTATTGCAATGTTGGTCTGCATTTGAACTACCTAACAGCAAATCTGAATCCATCGATACTGCCTACAAAACCGGAAACCGTTTGTATGATGAATCTGTGAATGCTGCTGGTGGTAACATAAACAAGAACAAGTTGGTTCAAGGTGGTAACAACCAAACCAAGGCTAACAAGTGTACTTCTTTAATGAACGACTTGATCCACTGTGCTGATGGAAAGTATGGTATGAGAGACTCACAAATAGAAAATAGTGGTGTTGGATTGCCTAAGAACCATAACTTCTACCACAGAAAGACAGCCGATTCCAGTAATAGCGCTACTCAATTCAACGATAAGATAGCCAGCATGTACACAAGAGTTACAGGTAAGAGTCCTAAGGGAATTAATGTCAAACCAGGCAGAGAATAGATGTTTTGAATGAAAGGAACAGAAAAAAGAAAAGGTTATTTCATAGGTGCCCATGTAAATATATTCAGTGAACAAAAAACAACCCAGGTATTGATTACAATCGTATATAAGCTTTTTTATTATCATTATTTACCTTTTATATACAGATGATATCTTCATCATTTTGAACAGTTTCTTCCATCTCGTTCTTTCATGTCATCAATTAAAAACCAACCTGGCAAATATTCACAATCTGTTACATCTGATACGGTACTTAATTCATTTTCAAATATATGTCCATTCTTTGTGTTTGGGTTGGAAGGATCGTTTTTTAATGATGGGTTTGGTGTTGTTTCAGATGGTTTACCCAATGATGTATATCCATCATCGTACAATGAACAGTGTGGTTCTTTACTGAACAACAAGAATGACCACACGTTCTTCAATGACCAGCAGAGAATGGGCTGGATTCTCATAAATGCTGGGTAGTTTTTATCAGTAGGCTGTATTGACTCCATCTTGTAGTTGATAGC
Organism: Hanseniaspora nectarophila; assembly: GCA_030573495.1. Taxonomy (NCBI): domain Eukaryota; kingdom Fungi; phylum Ascomycota; class Saccharomycetes; order Saccharomycodales; family Saccharomycodaceae; genus Hanseniaspora; species Hanseniaspora nectarophila. Next base: position 7,341 of record JAJMDJ010000270.1, read on the forward strand.
ATCTGTTTGTCTTGTCCCCAGAAGTATTCCTACATCTTGATTATCTATGCTGTCGAGGTATTCATCCAAGGTACCAACCATGTCATTGGTCTTGGTCTCGTATATGTTTAAATTATACAGATTCCTGCTTTCATGTATAAAATCTATGAGTGCCGGAAAGTTCTCATATGTTTGTAAGTATACTGCTGGGATCTTCATGTCCTTGTATTGAATGTGATTATGATATTTCTTGTAAATGCTGGCCAAGTAGATGATCATCAAAACCTGACAGTCCTTTCCTCCGTTGTATGATATAGATAAAAAATGTTTTCCAATCTCATCATCAACAAACGGAGTCCATCTCTCAAATATGGTGTTTTCAAATAAGTCTAAACACTTTTGTAATTTAAACTTTGTGTCTTTGATAATATCCGTTTGGTCTTTCTGGTTTAAGTATAGTACCGTGATCCCATAACATCTTTTACAAACTTGATATAAATGAGAATCTTGATTCATCCTTGAATCAGTAGCAATTGTGTATGGTGATTTTTTTTGATGTTTTTTTTTTCATTGAACATCTTATTGTTTTATTTTTCATTCACTTTTCTTCCGTCAAGGCTGTCGTTTACAAAAAAAAAAAAAAAATGTGGAAAATGTGGAAAAAATAATAATTGTGAAGGTTTTAAAAAAATTGAACTAAAATTTAGGTGCATGATACAATGCCTTTTTAAATATATACCCTTACATATATTCTTCTCTTAAAACCCTTCTAGTGCTAGAGCAGCCTTCTTTAATCTTCTTATTCCTTCTTCATACTTGCTAGGGTCAATGATCATATCAGCTGTGAGTTTACTTAGATTGTTGACCAGTAATTGCAAGTATTTCTTTTCTTCATCTCTCATGCCCAGGTGATCAAAGTCATTGACCTGCTCCATACTGCCCATGAGATTCTCAATGGTGTTTACGTTGAAGTTATGTGTAGGTGCTTTTACTTGTCTTTTTCTAGATTTCTTGAAGTTCTTGTTTGATTGCGGAGATTCATATTCAGATTCTATATCCTCGTATTCATCATCATCATCAATGTCATTTGTTTCAGTGATATCTTCATCTTGATCCTTCTTTTTGTTAATCCCATCTGACTGTGTAAACACAGGCACACTGATTTTCTTAACAACAGTATTCAAAGGCTTGTTGAAGCTACCACTGTGCACAAATGACCCTTTAAGCTCAGCTATGTCCAAGTCTTCATCAATGGTATTGACTGCACTGAAGTAATTGTCCAAAGAATCTGTGCTTTCAACGACTGATTCTGGAATATCTCTTTGTGGTTTGTCGAAGGTCATGCTCTCACGATCAGTACCATCGTTTCCCGAGGCTATAGACTTGAGTTCTTCCAATTGCTCAGAAAGCTTATCTTGAACGTTCTCCAAACTTTGTCTTTTTGTTTGGTTTTTTTCTTTACTCAAATCAAATTTACGAGGAGATAAAGGCAGTCTTTTGTTTTTTGAAGGAGATAAAGACAGGCTTCGCTCTCTGGATAGTATCGAATTAAGTTCAGAACTTATAGAAGATGTATCACTTGATACAGGTCTATCTTTACTTCTCATTGGTGGTTTGATCTGTAAATCCTTGGTTACATTAATCTTCTTCGATCCCAATGCCTCAGTGTAGACAGAGGCAAGATCAACATCTTTCATGGTGTTTCCTTTAATTTCAGACAAAATGTTTTGGTTCTTCATGGGTGTGTGTATTATGGAGTGTAAAGTTGTTTCATTGATGTACTGTGTATCATCATTAACATTCACCATGTCACTGGTTGAACCTGTTTTGTCTGCCAAATCCAGCATTTTATTCAAACGATTGAATTGTCTCTGTTTAATATCATTCTTAATCTCCATTTCTTCTAAATTGTTATACTGGTTTATTTTGTTAATTATCTTTATTAAACAATAGGGACAAAAAAATGTAAAAAAAACCCAAAAATAAATAAATACAAAAAAAAAAAAGGTTAAAGAATGTTTAAAAATTGATTTCGCGGAATAGATAATGGCTAAATATATCCCGATTAGGAAATATGGCTATAAACATACATATTTAAGTGCTCAAGATTATTTGTTTCCCTTTTTTTTTTTTTGTTTTTTAAAAAAAAAACAACAATGCAGTGTAATAATTCAGGCATGTACTTTATAATCTCAAGCTAGAGTAATGCTTTGCTTATATATCAAATCTATATCTCTCAAAAGTGTCTTGATAATTATCGAATTATGTCCCACTCTTCCTTGTGTTTTAGTATTTTCATTAACATGAGTAAAGATAAATCCCTTTTCTTGATCACTCAATAGCTTTTTTGGTGAAGAATGTACTGATGATATCGCGGACATATTATCGATATTAGCCTTCTTTGGTGATTGCTCCCAAAGACTCAGCAGATAATCTCTCACCAACTTAAAGTTTTGAGTTCTTTTTGGAAATATATCTCCTATGTTAGCATCTTGCTTCAAATTATTGTAACTATTCATTTTCTTATTCATGTCATCTTTTTGAATCATATTTTCCTTGTTCATATAATAGTTAATCTTAAAACCCACATATTGTTTAAATACAAGCTTCAAAAACTTCAAAAAATCAATTTGCAAAATCAAGGATCCTTGGTACTTGTCCAAAATTGTTTGTACTATATCAAAGAAATTTGGGTGATCAACTATAAACAAGGACAATGGCGAATACTGTTGTGAAAACTCTAGCTCCATGTCATCCCTTGTAACATCCACATTTTCCTCAATCTTAGTATTTACAGAGATAGTCATGGATGAAAGCAGCCTGTGAATTGATTTAAATACTAGATCAAATGAATTGGTTTTATAATCCTCGTTTTTCTTGTCTTCAGAAGTGAAATTTTTTATCAAGTTCATTTCAATGAAACCATTCAAGAATAATCTCAAATCTGTATTCAAGATATTCTTTCCATCAACAGACAATTGCATCGTCTTTACATTAGGAAAGGTCATGATCTTGGCATCTAGCAAAACATGACAACAGTTAGATAGTGTATCTATGGCATACGTTGAATAAGTGATGTGTCTTTGAAGGTACAAAAGAGAAACATATGCATAATATTCGTAAACTCTTAAACTCAAATCCAAGCTCTTATTATCAAACTCTATTGATAAATCAGCTATCAACTTAATTATCAACTTCAAGTCGTAACGATGGTACTTAAGGGTATTTGAATCAAAGATTTTTGGATCCAGCTTCAACAAAGACAACTTTTCACAAGTGATCAACAAAAATGTTTTATCTATAAACATCAATTTGGTAGATGACTGGAAAGTAAACATATTGTAAATGAGTTCAAAGACATATCTACAAAATTTAAAATCTAAAATGTCATCAAAATTTAAGAGTAAGAGTTGATCACAAATGTCCTCAAACATCCATTTTTTAAAAAATTTATTCAGAATAAAGATACTCTTGTTTTCTATAGACTTTACTTTCAAGTCATTTTCAAGATCAATAGTTGTCTTTTTTTCATTAGAGTTTCTCAAAATATTATTCATAACCTTGACTAAAAAGTAATTCCACATTTTTTCATTCTGTGTGACTTTTGTTGTTACCAACTTTTTGATTTGTGAAGTAGTCATTCGTGCATTTATTTCAGTAATTTTCAAAAAGAATATCTTGAACATTTCAAAATCATTTTCGCTATCAAAGCTTTCTATTTTTACCAAGTAATCAATCAATGGATTGAAAATACTAATATAGTAGTCACCGTATTTATTGATAACATAAAAGGATATTTTTAGTACTAATTTCCAAATAATCATATCAAATTCCTCAAAACCCATAACCACTTTTTGCAAAAAGTTTATAATCAATGGTGAAAAGCTCAGCCTGTCTAATCCATTATTCAAAAAACATAGGTATATCCACATCTTAAGAGCCTTCAAGTTATCTAAAGTAGGATCGTCTAAAATTTGACTCCAGTATAAAACCAAGCAATCAGACCCATTCAACTTCAAAAAGCTTTCCAAAAGGGCATTTATCTTTGATGTCATTTCCAAACCAAGCTTATCAATCTTCCCAAATAATATCTTAAAAAGAGTCATCAAGTTATAATCCAAAACCTGTCCTTTTTTAAAGATTATCAACTTGTTCAAAATTAATCTGGTTAAGTCATCATTATTCAATTCTTCAATTATTTTCAAAAACTCAAAGCTATTGAGTTTTTCTGTTTCCATTTTTTCAATGATAAAATCTGTTCTTGCCAGCGATACAAATGCTTCCCTCAAGCTATGGCTATTAATTTCCTTGTGGGTCTTAGGTTTTGGCTTAAATGGCGAGTCTTGTATAGCCATGCTCATGCTTGTGTCATACTTGTCTTTTGGATTGCCATTCATATTCTCAACAGCAATAAAATCATCATCAAACATTGTCAATTGATTGTCATTATCAGTCTCTCGGAATTTTTTTAATTTATCATTCTTAAACTGTACATCATCTTCTTCCTCAAAGAGCCAACTGCTATTTTTGGTGGAATCTATAAACTTCTTTTCTAGAAGATCCTTAGCACTTGGTCTTTCAAAGATATTTTTGTTGAATAAGTAGTCCACAAAGAGCAAGGAACTTGAACTCAATCTCTCTCTGTCTTTTTTGGTGAATATAAAATAATCATGAACAATTGCGTAACAAACTGCTTCTCTATTACTTAAATTGTAGAATGGTGGTTTTCCTGTAAGCATTTCAACAAGAGTGGATCCTAATGACCAAATATCCGATTTGGAAGTAGCACCCTGTCCCAGCAGAATTTCAGGAGCCATCCAATTAGGTGAACCTATACAAGTCATGGCAACACCTTCGTTCCCATTTCTTACTCCTGATTTCAAAGTATTGGTGATTTGGGTTGAAATACCAAAGTCCGCTAGTTTTATGGTATTTTCTGGTGATGATACAAGTAAATTTGCACACTTAATGTCTCTATGAATAACACCCTGTTCATGCAAGTACTTCAACCCTTCAAGAGTTTGTTTTATGTATCCTTTTGCAAGGTTTTCAGGAATAAACTTCCCCGGAAATATAGTTTCATCACACATCATGTCCTTTAAGGATCCGTTTGCACAATATTCTAAAAATATCAAGAGCTCGCATCTTTGTGATTTCATTCGTCTTCTGAATGCATTATTATTTGATTCCTCACGACTTACTCGTTTTTCAAACCCATAGCATTTTACTATGTTCTTGTGTGATAAGTTCTGCACCAAGTTTATTTCTGTCATGTAATCTTCTATAAATTCGTCTTCTTCAACTTGAACAGCCTTGATTGCCAAGACTTCCATAGTGGTTATGTGTTGAGCTTTGTACACTGTTCCGTATGCACCATGCCCTAGTTTGGAGAGGATTTTATATGAAGAGAATTTATTGGCATTGTGTGAATCTTTTAATCGTTTATTAGCATCCATGATTAGTGAAGCTATAAGATTGTGATTGTTTTAATTTAGGTTAGTTATTCTGAACAATATATGTATTATGCTTGTAGAACGGGTGATTTATGTCTCTTTTGTTATATATCAAATTCAACAGAAAAAAAAAATGTGTAGTATCCTCCGTAGATATGATTATTTAATGGAGATAAATAAATAAAGAAACCCCTTGTATTTGTTTTCTTGGTTAAAGATGAGTGAATATTTGCAGCTTATCCGTTGTATGACCTTTGTGTGCACTTTGTTAACCGTTCTTGTTATTGAGAAAAATAAAAAAAAGAGGCAGGAGGTAAACCACAAAAAAAAAAAAACGAAACACAACAGAAAAAACACACGTGAAGTTAAACAAGACGCGTAATGTTGCAAATCAAAAAAACAACAAAAAAACATTCTACATATACCATAACTTGGTATCTTTAGTTCCTAATTTTAAAGTTTATATCTTATATATATATCAAAGTTCATCATTCAGTTTTTTGACGTTTAGTTTCTGGTTCAGTGTCTTCCTCCTCATCGTCTTCCAACTCTTCCTCTTCCAAAACTTCTTCTTCACTTTCTTCTTCCTCTTCGTTGGATTCTTCACCACTTAGTTCACTGGCGTCTGAGTCTTGATCAGCATATTCCTCATCGTCTTCTTCTTCATCAACTTCTTCGTTTTGCTTTTCAAACTCAGTCTTATCAGCATCTTTATCTTCTTCGTTGTCCCAAGGAATATTGAACTTGGTGACTCTTGGTTTATTGACTAGTATATTTCTGGATACTTCTTCAATGATGACCTTCTTTGGTGGTTCTTCCTTGTATTCATCTTTTTCATATTCGTTGTTGACATAATAACCTACTCTTACAAATTCTTTATCGTTGTATAAACCACTCAACAACATAACAGTAACAGAGACTACTTCTTGTTGAGGGATGATTTCATGGTTTGGTGGAGGACATTCCATGACAAACTTGGAGACACCTACTGGAATAGGACCGACCAAAATTGAATCCAATACTTGATCGTGGTCAGCTGACTTGGATGATCCAACATAGGTTAGTTTCCATTCTAAATCATGTTTTAGTTGTTCAGAGCATTCAAAGGTGATTTCCAACTTGAAATCATCAGTGAATTTGGCTGGATTGTTTAATAATTGTACATTGACTAATGATATAGCAGACATCTATGTTAATATGTGGAGAAAGTTCTTTTTTGGAGATGTAAAGTATTTTGTTTAACGAACTAATAGTATTTAAAAAGTTTAGATTGAAATAAGTTGTGTGTGTGTTTACACCATAACAAGGAGAAAAAAAAAGAAAAAAAAAAAAAGAGACAGAAAAGGAAATTTTGGTGTTGTTCTGTCGGATTTAATAGCGCCCGGTAGCGCCCGTAAACACGTGAACGGTAATTCCGAATATTTTTGGAGAGATATTTTATTTCCATATCCGGCTATAATCACATCATGCATTTTTCCTAAAAAAGCAATTTTTTCTTTTCTTTTTTTTTTGTAGATCTTTTTCTCCGTGGAAAATTTCCATATTAATTTTTTTTTTTTTTGAAGATCAAAATATTAACAACGATTATTCACTTAGTATTCCCAAATAGGACATGTGAGAGTTTTTTTATGACCACTAAAAAAATTAATTAATAAAAAAAAAAAACGCTCTAGACAATACGTTATGCGCTGTTTTCTAAGGTGTGGCAAAAAGCGATCAATAAAAAATAAAAAAAAGCCTCCTCATATATATTTTTTTTTAGGCGAATGTCCTAAGAAAATGGTTCTGAATGGATCAAAATGGCGCTTATTTTTGTAACGATGGGCTTTTTTTTATTTTTTTTTATGGCAATTTTTTTGAAGAGAAAAAAAAAAAGAGAGACAAAGTCAATATATCAATAATTTTCACACATTAATTATATATATTTAAATACTGGGTGTTGGCATTAATAATCTCTCTTCCTCTTTTTTTTTTTCAGTGTTGTAAAATTTATATTGTAAATGTAAAAAAAAAGATCTTCAATAAACCAGTTTATTGAAAACACTTAGAATTAATACTTGCTTTATTTGCTCTTCCATTTTTTTAATAATATTTCTTCATTAATTATAATTAAACCAGTTTAACTGTTAATTAACAAAGAATAATCTCACCATAGTCATTCCTTAAATAAATATTATCTTAATAATATTACACACACACCCCAAAAAAAAAAGTTATTCATATTAACAATACTAAACCAATTTGTTCTTATAATTAAAAAATTAAAAAAAAAAAATGTTGTACTTACCAATTATTGCTACTTTTGCTGCCACCATTTCTGCTGTTAACAACAGAGAATTCACCACTGTCCAACCAGCTAAAAAACACCATGACCACAAGAACGCCAGAGACGTTGTCGGTACCATTATTGAATTCTACAACGATGCTGGTGTAGTTGTTGCTACTTCTTTCATTGAAGATGCTCCAACTGTTGCTCCTGATGCTGTTGTCAACGCTGGAAATGTTGCTCCTGCCACTACTGCTCCAGCTACCACCAATGCTGCTTTTGTTCCAGCTGATGCCGTTGCTCCATCTCCATCTCCAGAATCTGCCCCATCTCCATCTCCATCTTCATCTTCCAACAACGACCACACCTCTTCTGGATCTTCCAACAACTTTGTTGACGGAACTGTCAAATGTGGTGACTTCGATACCTTAGCTCAACAAGCTGGTGTTGTTCCTGTTGATTGGATCGGTTTCGGTGGTTACGCCTCTGTCATGGCCATGGACGGTTCTACTGCCACCTCTTGTCAACCAGGATTCTACTGTTCTTACGCTTGTGAAGCCGGTCAATCCAAGACTCAATGGCCTTCTCCTCAACCAGCTGATGGTAGATCCGTTGGTGGTTTATACTGTGGTGCTGATGGTTTCTTATACAAGAGCAACTCCAACTTCGATTCTTTATGTGTAGCTGATGCCAAGACCGCTTTCTTCCAATCTGAAATTGACCAAGACATTGCCTTATGTAGAACTGATTACCCAGGTTCTGAAAACATGGTTGTTCCAACTTTGTTATCTGCTCAAGGTTCTGCTCCAGTTTCTGTTGTTATTGAAGATTCCTACTTCCAATGGGAAGGTAAGCCAACCTCTTCTCAATACTACGTTAACAATGCCGGTGTCTCTATTGAAGATGGTTGTATCTGGTCTACCCCAGGTACTACTGTCGGTAACTGGGCTCCATTAGTCATTGGTTCTGGTTCTTTGAACGGTGTCACTTACTTATCTCTGATTCCAAACCCAAACAACCAAGCCGGTACTAACTACAACGTCAAGTTTGTTCCAAGAGACGGTGCTGTTGTCAACGGTGCTTGTTCATACATCAACGGTGTCTACTCTGGTGGTTCCGGTTCTGATGGTTGTACCTACGTTGTCACCTCTGGTGTTGTTGATATTGTTTTCTTCTAAATGATCAATATCATAAGAGACTGATCATTGAGATTGTGTCCATAACAAAATAAGCAAAAGAAAAAAGAAAAATGGAACTGTATTTTATTCTATAGCTATTCTTCAAATGATAGATACCTATAAATCAAAGATTCCAGAATTACTAAAATGCACTATAAAAATTATACCCCCTATGATGCTTCTGCCAAAACAGAAGTACCATACTTTGCTCTTATTCCAAAAAAAAAAAAACAAAAAATTTAAGTACGATAAAGGTTGTCGTCTACTGTAATATTATTCCTATTAAATACCCATACACAAAGTGCATTATCATATATTTTTTTTCCAATTACATAAGTTAAATATTTGTATATATAAATACTTGAATACCCAATTTTAGCTTGAGAATTACGTTATTTTGCTTTTTTTTTTTTTGGTATATCCGCTCCTTTCTTTTTTCTTCATCCTTTTACTATTTTTTTTTTCTTCTCTTGTGGCAAACAAAATAAGGGTTCGCAATGATTGCTCATTATCTAATATTTATCAATTACAATAAAAATATGTTCATTAACCATACAAATATATCATGCAAGCGATTAGTCATTTTTGGAATCAGTCAAAGATTCAACTCCTTTCAAATAAGAACTATGCGTCTCTTATAGCAAAGAGACAAAAGACTTCATTCAGACCAAGACAAGGAGGAACACGCCGAAGAGTGTACCAGAACAGATCTTCTGAAGTCCCATACATACCAAACCCTGAGATAATACCACCGAATAATCACAGCTCCCAGAATTTTAACAGTGTTTTTTCTGTCCATCCTTTATTGAATGAGCCAACATTGGTGTTCAAAAGAGAAATCGAGTACATGAACTTGATTCTAGGGTTTGAGCAACGTAACATATACAGAGTATTTAATGCTGATGGTTATGAACTTGGTGTTTTTAAAGAAGAAGAGCGTGGGATCTGGACCACCATTCAAAGACAATTGTTGAGAACACGTAGACCATTCAAAATGCAGTTCTGGCCAACCAACCGTATGGAACATGATCCAAGTCTGTCCATAGAAAGAGGATTCAAGATTGTCAACTCAAAGGTCCAGTGTGTGGCCACTGACCATGAAGATAGCGATGTAGTGGCAGAAAGTAAACAAATCTGGCATCTTTGGAGACGTAAGTACGACTTGTTTGCAAAAGACCCTACCGAAGACTACATGGACAAATTCTCCGAATGTGATGCCCCAATTCTTTCATGGGAGTTTTACAACAGAGATGAAGCTGGTTTGATTAATTCAGGTGTGGATAGAAACTGGGCTGGTTTGGGATTGGAGTTCTTGACCGATGTGGGTACTTATGTCTTGAGATTCGATCCAGATCTAAGTTTCCAAGGCTTGGTTGACCCATATGTTCTTTCTCAAGGCAGAGTATTAACTCCAGAAGAACGTCTGGCTATCATTTGTCAAACCATTTCCATTGATTTTGATTTCTTTAGTAGACACTCTAACGGTAATGGTTTCATGGTTGGAAGTTACGGTGGTGGTGATATATAATATATATTGTAATATCGAAAATAAAGACATTATTTCATTACTTCTTTTTATATATATATATATATAAACATATAGACAATAACAGCTATCACAATTCTAATAAGTTCAACTTCAAGGATGGTTCACGGATACTGTGGTGGGAGTATGACAAACAAGCAACACCACCGGCATCTAACATAAACCAAGGATTGTCAACTAAGTGGATATAGTATGGCAGAGGTTCTTGGTCTTTTATTTGGAAAGATTCATCTAAGTAGTTTTCTTCTAGGAACTTGTTTTTGAAATCAAAGACATCATTGCTGTTACCAGCAAACTTGACTAATTTGGCACAACCATCAACAGCAGATGGACCTTCAATCAAACCTTGGTCATAATCACGCATAATGTTAACGGACATGAACCACAAAGCAGCCAAGTATCTCAAACAATGACCATGGGCAAAGATGACAATATCACAGTCATCATTGGTTTCCATACCAGCTTCTTGGATTTTCTTGATTTTGCTGATGAACTTCCATAATCTAAAACCAATTTCTTCAGTTGATTCAGCATTTGGATTGAACTCAGTCTTGCAACCTTGCTTCCAAATGTTCCAAGATTCACCCAAACCTTGGTCCTTTCTCATAGCCAGAATTTGCTTGGTCAATAAACCTTCATATTGACCATATTCCCATTCTTTCAAGTCTTCATCAATGATAAAGTTGCAATGTTCCAGATCTTGTTCGTTGAAAATCAAGTTCTTGGTGTCTTTGGCTCTTCTTCTTGGAGAAGAAAAAATGTACTTGATCTTGTTGAAATCAACAATGGTGTGAAGCTTTTCACCCAATAACTTGATTTTTTCTACACCATTTGGAGTCAATTCCAAATCAGTTGAACTGGTGAATTGCCCAGACTTGGACCATTCAGTTTCAGAATGTCTGATCAAGAAGACTTTTGGAGTTCTTTTAACACTACCTGCCATTATTATCTATATATGTTTAGTCTGGTGTTATTCTTTATTGGTTTTAATGATATTTTGAAAAAAAAAAAATTGACAAAAATAACAACAACACAAAAACAAATCAAAAGGATAACAGAATTCCTATTTCCGTTTACACGATTCATTTAAATCTTCGTGAAACATGGTGGGTTTTAAATTTCAAAATTTTCATTTTTTTTTAAATTTCGGCACGTGCCGCAAAAGTATTGTCATTTGTAAAAAATACAAAATGTATATAGTATATATTGTTTATGTTGTTAAGGAAGTCTATCGACAACAAACTGTAGCTTAGGTACAGCTCATAACGATGTGCAAATTTTTATTTTATTGTATTTATTTTTTTAGTTAATTCTATTTGTAGATTATAAAATATCGTAGACATATTTTTTTTTTTACACATCGCTTAAAAACTCCTTATAAAAGTTCAGAACTCTTACTGGCGACTCTGGTCTTTCTCATCTTCTTCTTTTGAACTCTTTGGAATAGAGTTACACCGTATACAACAACCGCAAATATAGTGAACCAGAATAATACTTTTATGCTCTTCACTAGCAATGCTTTGAAAGAGAATATTTTACCGCTTTTTTGTTTGTCACTGGCATTTGCATTCAAGTCCATTTTATTTGGGACAACTCTGCCATTACTTGAAACAGTTTTTCTATCACTCTTGGAGTTGGCTATGGCCTTTTTTCTTAGGTCTTGCTTCATTTTCTTTTGGTTGAAATCCTTTGGCAACAAACCTTGTTTTCTGTATAAACTGTTCAAGTCAAACCATCCATCTTTACCTGAAGATGTTATTTCTCTTCTGTACAAGTCCAACAAGTATTCCAATTTCAAACCATCATTACCGACTAAGTCAACTGGGTTCTCCCACAAGTAGTTGTATACTCTTAATTCGTTGATTTGGAAGTTAGCTGTTTGTTCACCGTTCAAGGCTGAAATACCGAATCTTAAATCACTGCCACCTCTTACAAAGGATTCAAACAATTTGCTTCTACTATTTAAGTTTTCAAAGTTCATCAATTGTTGCCAATCCTTACCAGTTCCTGAGTAATCTATATCAATCTTGAACAACAAGGCAGAAATTCTTATGATTCTCAATTTGAATTTCTTTGGATTGAAATCCAAGGTACCTTTATCGGAAAAGATAGAGTTGTCCAAGGAAACCATATCATGGGCAATAGATAAACCATCATCCAGGTAGTTGTATTCGTTACCATCAGCAGATACAGACAAACATGATAAATGTGGAGTTTTCAAACCATTCCATCTGTTGTCTCCTGTATTTACAACTTCACCGTTTTCAAAGAAATCTAATACGATGTTGTCTGACTTCAAGTTCTTTGGAATACCCATCAAATCAACGTTTCTGGTATCAACACCTGTTTTTTCCAAAATTCTATTTCTTTCTTCATGGGAGGTAGGGTATTTAGTAACAAAGTCGTCACTTTCTTGAGTAAAGAAGATAGAGAAACCATCACCAGGTCTTTTGTTAGCGACTTGTTTTTTTAGATTGTAAGAACCTGGTTCTAGGGAAATGGAAAGTTGGATTTCAAAGTCTGAAGGTAAGGTATTCTTGGACAACAAAACGGAATGTTTACCAATGTTACCCTTTTCCAGTAATTTGACATACTTGGTATTTTTGATGATTGGAGAACCTGTGATGAAGAAGTTGTTGTGTAGGGTATCTAGGTATGGCAATCTCAATGAGAACTTTTCATTTTCAAACTTGGAAACTTGGGATTGTTGAGAGGTCATGAACAAATCATCTGCGGTGAATTGGTTCATATACTTGGCATTTTCAAAGTTACCCAAGGAACCACCACCAAAGAGGTATGAAATTGGTCTGATGATCAATAACCAGAATAATACAGCAAAAATCAGCAGTCCCCAGAACAAATTACCGACAGTTAATCTCTTGTTTATAATTCTCTTTTCATTGATTTCATCAACAACTTCCGATGAAAAGTTTCTTATTTTTTTCATAACACTTGTTTTTCTGGTGTTACTATTGGAGCCGTATCTCATGTTGAACTTATCGATTTCCTTTTCAATGTAGTTATCGTTTCTAGCAGTAGCGCTTTTTTGGAATACGTTAAAGTTACTAAAGCCTTTGCCTTTACCTGATGGTTCTTCGTTATTTTGAGAGAATGATCTGCTTGTATCATAGCCGTTGTTTTCAGAAGCTAACCTGCTACTACTGGCTGGATATTTGTTCTTGCCGGCATTTCTGATCTTTGGGTTATTTAAAATCGCGCTGGACTTTCTTGACTCGTTGTTGCTTATGGGTAAACCACCATCAAGACTTACACTAGCACTTGTTTTTCTTGAGAGCATTGTGTTTTAGGGATGATTTCAAAAGTAATAATAGTGATATTATCGTTATTGTTTGAATCAAATCTTAATTTAGTTGTTTTGGTTACTTTTCCCTTTCACGAAAAATTACCAAATACAAATGGGAAAAATACACGTTGTTTTTTATTTTATTTGTTATTTTTTTTTTTTTCTAGGTAAAATTTTTCACTAAGCCAAAAAAAAAAAAAAAATAACAAATAAAATAATCCAGATCAAAAATGTAAGTGATCCATTTTTTCAGGAGACAAAATGGAAACGATACACAATCTACTTGCAAAGATACAATTTTCTTTGTAATGTTACTGCTTATCAAAAACTAATATATATACACACCTATAGGAAACCTATTCCTTGGTTGGAACAGTGATTTCCCAGACCTTTTCTCTTATACCTATGGCATTCAACAAGACATATAGCTTGTTTTCCTTAGTATCCATTTTTTGTACCTTTTGAAGCTTAAATCCGCTGGTCTTCATCATCTTTTCTAATCCAAACTCAAAGGAGTATGTTTTGAAGACCAATGTATCGATTATTTCATTTGCATAGATGGTTTGACCACTGACCTTGTTAGTCTTGTCATAGATGGAATCGTTCAAATCCAAACATCTCTTCTTGGCCCAGTTAATTAAATCCTCTAGAATACCAGATTTCAAGTAGACTCTTCTGCATGATAAAGATGTGATGTAAGCCTTCTTTTCAATCTCAATAAGATCATCATCTTCGTTTGCAGTGTTTAAAGTAGGGGTCTTCATAGCAACAGAGGCGATTGGGGTATTTCTATAAATAACAATATTGACATTGTTCTTCAAAATCATCTTGTCGTTCAAATACTTGCCGTCCAAAATGTACTTTGATACATCAAAGCCAAATATTTCTTCTCCGTTTTCTTCATTGATGTTTCTGATTAATTTTCTAAAGTAATCCTCATTTATCATTGTTACAAACTTGAATAAGACCATTCCAACGATGAATATCCACATAAATCCGGAAGCCAAGTTTTCAACGTTCTTACCAGCATTCTTCCATACATAGTTCAAGATGCTTTCTTCTTGAACTTTAGGCAAGTGAGTTAGTTGGTTTCTACTGAAGTAAATGGATGCAACCAATGTAGCTATGATACCGGAAAATGGGTGCCAGAAAATGTACTTGTTACCCAAGGCTTCAGTTTGCTTCAAAGCATCTAAGCTCAAGGACAAAGCAGCTTCACTGTATTGATGATCCAAAGGTATGGATTGGATAACAGGTGGAGCATCCTTATCAATAGGCTTGTTGTAATCAACTTCAATTTGACCTAAGTGGTTCTTTTCAGGTCTAGATACTTCTATAGATTCTTTAAATTTTTCAATAGCAGATGACATTCTTAATTAATATTTGTGATGGTCTTTTTATTATTAATTTTTTTAACGGAGTTTTTCTCTATTGATTGATTTTTAGATATACTTTTTATTCAGTTGCTTTCTTTAAATATGCGTGTTTATCAAAAATTCAAAAAAATTACCACCGCCTTTTTTGTTTGTTTGTCCACACTAACGGGAACTCCTTTTTTTTTTCTTCCTAATTTAAATTAACGTTTCCCACGTTAACGTTTTTTTTTTTCTTCATTAATTAAAAACACACGTGTCTATTAGGTAAATTGCAATTAAAAATTTAAAAAAAAGCTACACACAGAATTTTATACAATTCTATACATATAATAAGCCTAGTTTTTAGATCCACTTATTTCAATCTCACCGAGCAAATCGAACTTTCTAGAAGATGACCCAATATAGATTTTGTAAATACCAGGATAAATGACCCATGTTTGGTCTTCAACATCCCAATAACTCAAGTCCCTTGTGGTCAATTCAAATTTGATTTTCTTGGTATATCCTTTCTTCACAAATACCTTATCGATTCCTCTTAATTGACGAACATGTGTTGATGGAGTGTATCTTCCTCTTGGGAACTCTACATACAATTGTGCAGTGTAGTAACCCTCATAGCTACCGGTGTTTTCAACTTGTGCCTTGATCTTGTACAATACTTCAAACAAATCCGGGTTTCCTCCTAATCCACCTCCTGCTTTTGGTGGCACATCGCAATTTTCATCATTTTCAAAATCACAATCAATATCTGGCTTATACCCTAATGGGTAGTTATAGAATGGCAAAGAGTGTACTTTAGTATTGAACAAGTATGGGTAAATATGTCCAGGAACAGGCTTGAATTCGCTGAATGGGAACAAGGCTTCAGATGGGTCTTCCACGTCAACATGTTCAAAGTAATAAGGATCCATGTATGGATCAGGCTTAGCTAGATCAACGCATGGTTGTTTCTTTTCGGTTATTGACAAATCAGATAACTTGAACTTGGTGTATGTTAAACCATGTCCGAATGGGTATCTTGGGACAATATTCATCTCATCAAAGTATCTGTAATCTAACAATCTGTTTAGGTCATCTACTGGCTTTCCATTCAATGGCACTCTATCGATATTATCAACATAATTATCAGTATGCTTGGAAATGGTAAATGGTAAGTTACCACTTGGTTGATAATCACCGAAAATAATATCAGCAATTGCTGGAGCATAATACTGACCCAAAGGAGCACTCCATAAAACACCAACAACATTCTTGTGGTCAATGAATTCTTCCAAGTCAACAGGACCAGGTGAGTTGATAACAACTATGGTCTTGGCACATCTATCAGCCACAGCCTTGATCATCTCAACATTGTTGGCCCATAAGGTATAATTCTTTCTGTCACCGTAATTACCATCAATTTCAGAACTACTATCACCAGCCTGGGCAAAGGCAAATACAATAGCAACATTTGCTAATTCAGCAGATCTTTCAATGTTTTCTATATCATATTCATTGGTGATTATATCAACCATCATATCTCTTTCAACAGCCTTCTTGTAAATAGCATCTGCTGGACTCATAGCGTTGTATGAACTCACACTGTTTGGTCCCCATGATTGATAGATGGCACCGTCACCAGTAACAGCATCTTCAACATCAACTCCTTCAGGACTTGTAATAGATCCCACACCAGTGATCAACATTCTGTTGTATCCATCATCTACACTTATAGGCAAGGCTGATTTAGTATGCTTTAACAACACAATTGCTTCTCTAGCAGTTTGTAAAGCCACTTTTTCTGTAAACTTTTCTCTAGCATCAATATGCTTATTTACTTGTTTGATAGAACCATAGCTTTGGAATGGATACTCTTTATCATAAGTGAATTGAGACCATGAAGAAAAGTTAGGAGCATCATCCTTGTCACCGCTCAATGGAATTTTGATATCATTAACAATAAATGCAGCCAATAATCTTGTGACCATATCATTTAATCTATATTGAGGAATTGTTTCATTGTAAATGGCACGGGTTAATAAAGGACCCCATAAAGATTTACCGCTGGCATAATCACCAAAGATATCTCCTTGAATATTTAAATCAGCCCCTGCTAAAACAGAGTTGACACCTGATCTTATGGCACCCATATCACTGGTAACAAAGCCTTGGAAACCTAATTCATCTTTCAACAAATGGTTGATCAAGTAGGAGTTTTCACAAGCTGATGTACCATTAATTTTGTTGTATGAACAAGCAAAACAGCCAGCATTTGCTCTAACAGCATCTGCAACTGGCCACAAGAAAATTTCATGCATGACCTTGTCTGTAATTTGTGCATCTAAAGGCTGCTTCAAGTGTTTGTATTTTCCGTTTTCCCATTCATCAACATGCTTGAAGTGCTCTTGTTCAAACCCAATTAACCCCTTTGGGCAAGCAAGGACACCTTCGTAGTTTGAAGCCTTTATAAATGCAGAAGCCATTTTACCAATCAAATAGGGATCAGAACCAAAGTTCTCACTGTTGTGACCTCCAGCAGCATGGTAACCAACATTTAATCCAGGTCCCATAAGAACATCAATACCCTTTGTTTTACTTTCTCTAGCAACAGCCCTTCCCAATTGATAAATTAGGTCTTTGTTGAAAGTGGAACCAGCAGCCAATGTAGAAGGAAAATTGGTAACAAAATCTGTTTTAGCAACACCATGGGCACTATTTTGAAAACAAATAGAGTCGATATCAAGTTTTTCTATAGTACCTAGGTTGGCTTGACAAGCACCAGAGCCGTAACCTATACCTGTTGTCAAATTAACTCTTTCTGTAATGCTTAAAACAGATACAATATCTCTTGCTTTGGCAATAGCTTTAGCCCATTCAGGGGTTAATTGTAATCTTCCAGTTAATGGAGCGGGATAACTTGGCGGAACGTAGTAATCAATCTCTTTAGCAAGATAATCGTTATCGTTTGGATCATCATGAGCTTCTTCATGGTCTACATATCCAGGATTTTCTTTGTCAAACAAAGCATTTGCAAAGTTTGAAGCTACCAGCAAAAACAAAATAATAAAGTAACCTATTTTAGAAAGATTATAATATTTAGACATTTCCTTTTTTTATTTGTATTTTTGATACAGTTGGATGGTGATTGCTATTATTATTAGCTTATGATTGAGGAAGAAACAAAGAATACAAGTTTTTTTTATGGAAGAAGTATTGTTTACAAAAAATTGACATAAAGTTTCGTGTTTTTATATATAGATAAGAAAACACACACTGAATTTTATCTTCTTTTTGTTTTTTTTGGCGAGGTATTAATTAAACCTGATTATTTCCTGTTCTGTAAACTCCCATTCCCAAAAGAGATAACATCATTAAAAATATAATAGCCGCGTTTTTTTTTCATCATTAATAAAAGCTAATATATATACTTATGCAGAAGATCTATCATTTAATACCGAGTTGCTTTCACTATAACTTTCGGATCTAATATCATTATTTCTATCATGAAGGAAGTTGAAATGACTTGTTGTGGTACCAACACCACTAAAAAGAGATGTTATTGTATGGTTATCACTAGAGGTTTGCTCCACATTGGCAGTTGCTTGTGTTTTAGGAAATAGTTTATAGTTTTTGACACTTTGTGAAGCTATGGAAGTGGTTGTAACAGGAACTCTGTTGCTCGAACCTGTAGGGTTAAATCTTCTGCTATCCAAGATACTCTGCGGAGGTATACCTATAAGACTTGAATTTATCGTTTCTTGTCCAAAGATGGATGCAGCACTATCAGAGATCATTGAATTTTTATCCGAAAATCTAGATGATTCTTCATTTTCGATATTGTGAATAGACTGGGGTTTTGTCGACACTTTGGATTCTGTATCCATTTTGTCAATAAACTCATCTTTGCTTAGCATATAATTGTGATCCTTTTCATACTCAGAATTAGGATATTTACCCAACGATAAGCCTTGCTTTTCACCCAAGTTAGCTGTTTTAATAGAATACATTCCTTGAACGGAGAAGTTATCGGATGCATTATCTTCAAAATATTCTGATTCATTACTAGGTTTAATGCTGGCATTAGCTTTATTATTTGCTATGGATACTGGTTGTTGTCTTATATACTGTCTGGTATGATCACTATGGCTTGATTGAATTAGCTTTTTCATCCATCTTGAGAACTTTTTGGTTGTTAAAGACCCTTCGTGAGTGTACTGATTAGAGTCTGAGCTTTTAATTTTCTGATTGCTATGCATAAGTGTTAAAATAAGTTTAGGTTTTTAATAGCTAAACTTTGGTTATGATAAACAAGAATTTACTATCTTTTTTAAAAAGAAGAAAACATGGTGTACCCCAAAAAAACAAAAAAATTAAGACTAGTTTTTTTTAGGTATGGCTAATATCAAATATATCAGCCATACTCATTTATTCTTTCTTGATCTGCACGTGTACTCTTATATCCGAGTGTCAATCTTCTTCTTTTTTTTTATTTTTTTTTCTAACCAAACAAAATATGTGAGTACACAATCTGTAAAAAAACACGGGTGGCAAATGTGTATCTCTTCAGTATTACATTATAGAAATCATACAAAGAATCCAAAAAGAAATATTCAACCAATATAAATAAACAAATATGGACGCGTTATTTGGTATTAAAACAGAAAATGAAACTATTCTAGTCACCTCTAGAAACTTTGCTAGAGGTATCTCTATCATGAACCACCAAGATAGAAAATACATAATGCTAAGCGATAAGATAGCCATGGGTATTGTTGGTGAAGCTGGTGATACTGCTCACTTTGCTGCCTACATCAAGGCCAATGTCAAGCTATACGAAAACAGCTTTGCCCAGCTACCTACTATATCCTTCAAAGACGGAGAAGTTGTTAGTGAAGCTGAAGAAAATAAAGAGGAAAAAGCCGTTCTATCCACAAAGAACGTAGCCAACTTTGTAAGACTTGAACTAGCCAAGTCCTTAAGATCTAGAAAACCATACCAAGTCAATTTAGTCATTGCAGGTGCCGATGGTGATTTGTATATGATTGATTACTTAGGTACAATGGTTCAACAACCTTATGTTGTTCAAGGTTACGCTGCCTTCTACGCCATGTCCTTACTAGATCACCATTATAGAACTAACTTAACCGAAGATGAAGGTGTTGAACTAGCCAAGATGTGTTTGAAGGAAATGAACTTAAGAATGCCAGCTTCTGTCGGTGATGTTGATATAGTTGTTTTAAGCAAAGGTAAAGCCCCAAAGCAATTCATAATTGAAGACAAAGATCTAAGAAAGACAATTTAGACTTTATGGCTGATATGTATATGATTTCGTTATAAGTGATATTGATATTTTTTTAAAGATTGTTTTATAAGTTAGTAATAATATTTTGTTTTAAAACTTGAGTGTAATCACGTGACAAACCCGCTACAAATACAGTTTTGCAGAAAATAGTTTTTTAATAGAAAACGTCTTGAATAATAAAAATACATCTCATAATTTTAATCCACTATAAAGTATAACACTCAACCAAAGATCAAACCTCATACGATATACTATGAGAAATCACAATCAAAATTATAATAGAAATAATGACAGGTATCAAAGAAATAACAATAAACCATATAAAAACACTAATAATAACAGTTACCTTTATGATGATACCATAAATCTAGAGGAGAAGTTACTCAGGTATTTGAACTTGAAGCATGTACTGAAAACAACCAGAGAAACAGATGTGGTTTTAAACTACATTAAAGATAAGTTTACTGAATCACTTAAGACAAACAACTATGACAAAGAGCTGACTGTCAAGTTATTTAGCAATAATGGTTTGAATCTGCAGAACAATTCTTTACCTTTTTGGAAACTACAGCAACTGGGTAATGTTTTATACAAGGACTATGAGTCCAAGAACGATATTCAATTAGAGAAGCTAAAAGGAGTCTTGGAAACAAATCAGAATTTGAAAAAAAAGCTGGCATCTGCTGAAGAAAACAAGCTGGAAAAGATATGTAAATACTTGGTGGGTAATGCTGGGAAACATTTAAATGATACAGCAACATGGTTGGATTCTTTAGGGTTAGGGGACAACATTAAGGAGATAGAGGCTATCATTCTACCAAAGCCTGAAAAACAAGCGGCTAAAAGATTCCAAGAAGACGATGACGAAGAAGAAATTGTAATACTAAAAGATAATACTCAGAAAAAAGTGATTCCAAACTTTTTAAAGTATAATCATCTGAAAGAACTGAAAGGTGACAAAGATGGATCAAAAGAAGACGAGAATGTGGACTACCAACCAAAGCTTCCTTCATTCAGTAAAGACACACATGGTTTGTTCACCAGGAACTCGGCGAGAAAATCTGGCTTACTTGAAGACAAGCCTACAAAGAAGATTGTTACCGAAGCTGATGATTATGAAAATCTTGATACAGATCTCTTGAAGAACATGGAGTACTTGACCAACACAAGAGTACAGAACAAGTCAAGACAATCAAAAACCACCGAGATTTCAGAACTCAGAAAGAAGCTGCCTATTTTCCAATACAAACAACAAATTGTTGATTTGATAAGCTCAAACCAAATTTCCATCATCATTGGTGAAACTGGATCTGGTAAAACAACACAATTATGTCAATACATCCATGATGTGTATGCTAATTACAAAATGATAATAACACAACCAAGAAGAGTGGCTGCCATATCTGTTTCCAAAAGAGTCAATGAAGAAATAGGAGTCGCCAATAAGACCATATCTGGTTACAAGGTTAGATTCGAGGAGCAAAGGGGTCCAGAAACAAAAATCTTGTTCATGACCGATGGTATTTTGATCAGAGAGTTTCTGAATGATCCTCTTCTTAAGAAGTACAACTTGGTGATAATTGATGAAGCGCATGAAAGATCGTTGAATTGTGATATTATTTTAGGTATTTTGAAGAAAATCACCAAAATAAGACCAGATTTAAAGGTTTGTGTTATGTCAGCCACTTTGAATGCTGAAATGTTTTCAAATTTCTTTGGTGGCTGTCCTATTCTAAGAATTCCAGGTAAGACTTTCCCTGTGGAGTTAACATATTTAAATTCGCCTACTTACGATTATTTGACTTTATCTATAGATAAGGCTGTGGATATACATTTCAATGAGGATCTGGATGGTGATATTTTGATATTCTTGACTGGTGCTGAAGAAATTGAGAAGTGTGTTGAGATGATCAATGAAAAGGTGAAGATGATGGGAGAGTTTTTGGATGACGGTGATTTAAAGAAACAGATATCTGTTTTGCCAATTTACTCATCCTTGTCTCAAGCCATTCAGGATAAAATCTTTGTTGAAAGCAATTTTAGAAAAGTCATAGTGTCTACCAATATTGCTGAAACCTCTTTGACTATTCCAAATATTAAGTATGTTGTGGATTGTGGGTACACCAAAATCAATGTTTACAATCCATTTTTGAAGATTGATCAATTAAAGGTTGTGCCTGTTTCCAAACAACAAGCTGACCAAAGATTGGGTAGAGCAGGTAGAGTCAAGCCAGGTAAGTGTTATAGACTATTTACTCAAAATACCTATGACCATGAGTTGCTTGATAGTTCTGTTCCTGAAATACAAAGAGTCAATTTGTGTACAGTTGTCTTGCAATTGAAGATGGTTTTGTCGATATTTAAAAATATGAATGTCGATGTGGACCAGAGTGTTATCAAGTTCCCATTTATAGAACCGCCATCTTTGATTCAATTCAGAAATGCCTTGGAACAGCTGTTCTATTTAAATGCCATTGAAGATGATGGCGAGGAAGGTTCTTTGACTGATGAGGGTAAGAAGATGGTTCAATTCCCATTGGATCCTTATCTGTCCAAGACTTTATTGGAAGCAAGTGACTTAAACTGTTTGAAGGAGGTTTTAATCATTCTTTCATTTTTGAATTTGGGAAACTCCATATTTGAAATGATGAAGGGTGACAAAGCAAGATTTGAGTTCAATAAGATGTTTGCAAGAACATTCAAGGAAAACGAATATGAATCTGATTTATTGAATTATTTGAAGATTTATGGTGAAATGGAAAAGAATAAGGAAAGTACCGATTTAAGAAAGAAGAAACCCTTTGGGAAATGGTGTGAAGAATACTTTATTAATACTAAGAACATGCTAAAAGTTGTTGATATTTTGAACCAGCTGATACAAATAAGTGAAAGTTTGAATCTAAAAATGACATCCAGTGAATATAAAAAAGAAAATGTGATCAAGGCATTCATTAAGGCTTTCAAGGTTAATATAGTTGTGAAGCGTGAAAACAATGTATTTGAAAACTTGATGAATATGGATGCAAAGCCTAAGAGACCAAACACTAGAAAGGATGATAGCTCTATAGAAGATGAGCTTTTCATTCACCCCACATCTTCATTGTTTAAAAAATCCATTAAAAACGGGGCTTACTTGATGTACATATCATTGATTATGACCAAGAAGAACTACATGAATGTTCTGACGGTACTGAAACCAGAATGGGTGCTTGAAGAAAAGGAGTTTAAGCAAGATAAACAAGCATACAAGAAGATCAAACTGGAAAGAGTCAATATACCTAGAGAATAGGTATATATTATATATACGAATTTTTTCAATATTTTTTAAAAAAATCTGAAGATCTATTCTTTTTTTTTTTTTTTTGCAAACAATTTAACAAAGAGTTGTTATAAAGAGAAACCAAATACCACGTATTATCCAATGCAAGGAGTAAATAGAATACCTAAGAATGGTACTGTGGGTGTAGTTGGAGGTGGACTATCAGGATTGTTCTTTACATATTTTCTGAATCTTAAAAGACCTGATTTGAAAATAACCATACTGGACAAGTCCACTTCATTGCACAAGAGAGTTGGTGGATGGATCCACACAGATACAACTAACGGTCTAAAGCTGGAAAAGGGCCCAAGAACATTGAGAGGAGTAAGTCCGGGTACCTCTCTTATTCTCCAGAGTTTGATAAAAATGAACCCAGATAACAAGGATCATATCATGTACATAGAAAAAGATTCTGATGCCAACAGAAAATTCATTGTTGATCCTAAAGACTCAAAGACATTGGTTCAGGTGCCACCTATCACAACTTCAGCTTTTTTGAAGTTTTTAAAGAGTGGTGCTTCAGATGGTTTCTTCAAAAGTTTGATATATGAGTACTCGAATAAAGCCAAAAAGACCGATGACAAAGAAGAGAGTATGTATGATTTTATGACAAGAAGATTCGGAAGTGATAAATTGGTTAGTAATCTAGCATCTGCCTTGTTTTTTGGTATTTATGCCACTGATGTTACAAAATTAAGTGCCAATTACTGTATTCCTCGTCTTGTCAATTACGAAAAGACTCATGGTGGTATTTTCAGAGGGTTGTTTTCCAAAAATCAGCCAACACCAATTAGAACAAATGATGGGGAGATTAAGGAGTTTGCTAAATTTTTGGACATTGATGAAAACAAAATGTTGGATTACTACAGTGTTTTGAAGAAATTGCCTTTGATTGCATTCAGAGATGGTATGTCCACGATGCCCAACAAGGTGCGTGATCATTTATCAACCATCCCCAATGTTTCTTTCAAGTTTGACTATGATGTTCAAAATATAGACAATGTTGAAAAAAAGTTGAAAGTAAACGATGATCTTGAATTTGACCATGTTCACTTATCTACAGCTTCCCATGACTTAAAAATCCCAAATGAAGGATTCATGGAGTACAACAAAAACCTAGGGTTGGGAACCAATGTGATGCTGATAAATTTATACCATCCAAAGAAAAACATCATCCCTTCAGAAATCGATGCCTTTGGGTTCTTGGTTCCAAAGAACTGTCAAACATCTTTATTGGGCTGCATTTTTGATTCTGTTATTGAAAAGAATATGAAGTTTTTCCATAATGAGACTTTTTTGATGAACCCAATAACTCAGAAACCATTCACAAAGCTAACTATGATGGTTTCTTACAACGGCAAACAAATCAAGGACATCAACACAGATGAGTATAAAGAAAAAGTTGTTTTCAAAATGCTGAAAGATCAAATAGGGTTGACTGAAGAACAGATTTCTAGTTTGAAGAAAGATGATGAGTTCTTAATCCAGTTCACCTTTGCTGATAATAGTATTCCTGTGTATGCTGTTGGTAAAGGTTTCAATAGTGATATGAAGAAAGATATCAGAACCATATTGAAACAAGACTTGCTAGCAAACAACAATATTTCTGCAGGTGGATTCAAATTTGCTGATGGACCAGGTATGCCTGATGTTGTAGTGGAGAGTATAAGAGCAGTTCAAACAATACTTAAATAATGTTAATAAAAAAACCAATAAAATAAAATAAAAATTGACATAAATATATACAGTTAAGATGAGTTTTCTTTTATATGTGATTATTTCTTTTCAGAAGTTTCCTTAGATTCTTCCTTAATACTTTTAATCAAAGCTTCCTTTTGTTCTTCATCTAAGTTTAAATCATCTCTGATCTTGACTATGGTGCTCTTTTCTTGTTCGACTTCATCAGCCATCAAATTTTCTTGTTCCTTCAATTGTCTTAACTTAGCCTTAGAATCACCATCTTGGTTGATGACGTTGACCTTAACTTCGTGGTATAATTCATCTGGAATGGCTTGTAAGACGTAACATAAGGAGTCATACAAAGAATCAGTGCTGGTGGTTAAATCACCGTAGTTATGGGCAACAGCTAATAACAACAAGGTGGATGGGATCTTTTCTTTCAATCTTAACTCTAACCAGATCTTCAAGTTTTCTCTTAATTCAACATCAGTCTTGTTAACAGTTCTAATACCTCTGTTCATACAAGCTAATCTTAATTCATTGGAGTTCAAAGAAGACAAACCTTCGTAATGGATTTGCTTGTCATCATTCTTCAATTGTAACATTTTGTATCTGATTCTGTATCTCAACATGACATCTGTACCAAATGGTTGAATGTTAATGTACTTGGCCACGGCAACTAAATGGGATCTAGTTAAGTTATCCAAAACAACATCATCCTTGTATAATTGAGCAACCTTGATTAAT
This sequence comes from Hanseniaspora nectarophila, assembly GCA_030573495.1. Lineage (NCBI taxonomy): Eukaryota > Fungi > Ascomycota > Saccharomycetes > Saccharomycodales > Saccharomycodaceae > Hanseniaspora > Hanseniaspora nectarophila. Next base: position 33,470 of record JAJMDJ010000270.1, read on the forward strand.
TGACCAATGGATTCAGGCTTACCAGTCTTTCTAACGTGCATGTAGAACTTGTTGAATAAGACCTTTTGTTCATTGGAAATATCACCTGGCTTGAAATGGTTCATGCTCTTGGCATCGTTTAAAATATCAGAAACTAAAGTTCTGGTTTTCTTTAAACCCATCAACTTCTTTTCCTTATCCTTAGAAGTTTCATAAGTGGATGGCAATAAGTTTGGGAAAATCTTTAAGGCAATAGGCAATAATAATTCAGCAAATGGAATAAGAACGAAGGCAGAGAATGGAACTAATCTGACAACATCGGTGGTGGTTCTCTTTAATTGCAACATTTCTCTTCTGGTTAATTCATGACCAGTGGAATACTTGACTAACAAATGAGTAGATATTTTAATTTCTAAGGCTAATAGCTTGGTACCATCCCAAAAGTGGGCAGCACCTTCTTTAACGGCAATCCACAGGTTTTGGACCTTGCTACCTTTTTTTTCAACCTTGGCAACAGATGTTGGTTCAACTTTTTTGCTTGGAACTTCTATTTTGCTGTTGGCTTTGTCATCCTTGTTTGTAGCGTATTTTCTGTACTGTAGAGCAACATGGCTGGATTTGTTCAGACTGAATATAACTGGAGAGGTAGAGTTGTTGATTATAGACTTTAAAAGAGTGCTTCTCTTTTGAGAAGTGATTAAAGTTCTATGTAGCATGTGTGATTTTTTTTTTATATATAATAAGGTGATATATCTGTTTTTTATTTAAAAGAAAACAAGAAACACTTATTCTATGGTTATTATTAAGATTAAGAGTTTGATATATTCACTGGGGAGTGTTTAATATGATTGATGACTTTTTTTTTTTTTTGTCATAAGGAAGTTAATATGAGAAATAATAATAAAAAATTTTCTATGTGTTTTTTTTTTTTTTTTGTGGCCTACGATGGCTCTTCCACATGTTGATGGTTTTTGGTGGCAAAAAAAACAAAATTAAAAAAATAAAAAAAGAAACGACTAGAATAAAAGTGTGGTTGATGAATTTTTTTGGGTAATCTACGGATATAAAGAAAGTATAAATAACACAGAAAATTTATATATACATGTAATTGATATCCTAAGGTATACCATCTATTCATACTAATAATAAACCTTCTTAGTCCAATCTTAATAGTGTTTCTTTTCTTTTCTTTTTTTTTTTCATATGGTTAATGCTGCTGTTTCTTTTTGGTTAGGCAGTTTTACACGTGACTCTAATAAATAAATACAACGGTTTTTTTGTTTAATCATAATATCTCACGTGGGTCAGCCACCAATATTTCCTTATTTTGTTGTAATTCCGAATACTCAAATTAATCTCAATATATACATTTAAATCTTCAATTCTTCAGCTTGAATTTTGCTTTCTTTCAACTTCTTCATGTTCATGGCCAATACCTTCTTGAAACCATTACACAAACTGATAACATTTGGATAGGTCAAGTTGAACAATTGATAACCCTTATTGGTCAACTTTACTTGCCATGTAACCAACTTGGATCTTCCATTAACCTTGAACTTCAACAATACATGCATTGGGTTCTTAAAGTCCAAACAGAAGAAGTAAACAGATCTGTTTGGATTGCTGCTTGAGAAAGTCTCAACCTTCT